>SRMA01026199.1:20102-43193 GCA_007224835.1 Danionella cerebrum | reverse complement strand
TTTCCTGACCATGGTATTACTGGTGCTCAATTCTCCTGACCTGAACCCTGTAGAGAATCTGTGGGATACTGTGAAGAGAAAGACCCAACACTCTGGAGGAGCTTACGGCCGCTATCAAAGCATCCTGGGCCTCCATAACACCTCAGCAGTGCCACGGGGTGATTGCCTCCATGCCATTTCTGCAAAAGGATTCCCGACCAAGTATTGAGAGCATAACTGAACAGATTTATTTCAAGGTTGATTTTTTTTTTTGTAGTAAATACACTTTTCCTTTATTGGTCGGATGAAATATGCAAATATAGCCGTGTCATAACATCACTGTTTTCACAGGCTGTGCCGAATATACTTATTATGGTCCGGGCTCAGCCCCAGAATGTTTTCAGGCCCAAGAAATGCCCTGTTCACCACAGCATCGAAAGATGGCGTCTGTTTCATCATGGTAAACCAAATTTGTTTATTGTCGTTACACATTTGTGTGTCGCTAATTCCGTCTTTCCCTCGCGCATTTGTTTCCTGATATCACAAGAGAAAGTGTTGCTCTGTGGACAGTGCATCACCCCCGGGGAAGGGAAACCGGGTCTTTCATGTCCAGCCGTGTCGTGTGACTTTGCCATGGTTCCATTTTTAATTCAATCTAATAAATCACTATAAAAGACATCGAAAGGCCCAACATGCCAAAAGGCCCCACAAGCCCTTCAAAGGTTCCCCAGATGGACGATGTGCTGTCCACATCAGTTTTAAGCATGAATGGATTTGTACACTGTGAGGGAACCAAAAACTAAAACAAAATTGTGCAATGCACTAAGTACACGAGCGAATCAGAAAAAACTGCTGTCCAACGAAGCATCACAAACCATTGCGTCGAGAAATGCTTGTATTGCAGCTACTAATGCGCGATAGTTTATTTAACCTGCTTGAATTTGTTTCAGAAAACAGGAGTTTTCTTCCCCTCATCCCAGTCAATATTTGAGCACCAACAGGGAATGACATACATAGAAATACACAAGCAGATGTAAGAAAACCGAAGGCTGCATACCACAGAAAAACACACTTACCTTGATTCTCTTCACCATGAAGCTGATGTTGCGAATACCCTGAAAATCTGTGCTTTGATAGATGGAGTTAATGGCCTTCACATGACTGGAAATCTATAGGAACAAAAAGAGCAAGCCTATAATTAAAGCTGCAAGCAGTGATCAAAGGGCTCGTGCACCTCTGGCACCATCGTTTCTCGGTGGCCAGTTTATTGCACTACTCACAGTGGCCAATTGTTATTTAGAAGATGTATTCAAGCAAGAACTACTGAAATGACTGAACAATACAGACAATTTAACTAAAGAAAGCCACATCATAAAGTTTTGTTTTGTGATTGTAGTACATTGATGACCAGTAGAGAGCGCTGTGGTGATTGAGTTATAACTGGGTAATACATAGAAAGAAGAAGTGTTCTACAAGAGAACGTATGTCTATCATGGAAGTGTTGTTCCCAGAAATAAAATAGCGTTAACTTTTGCAAAGTGTCAAAAGCGAACTTTATTTTAAGATGCAACAATACCTGAATCTTGTGTGAAATTACTTTTAACTTTAAACAAAAAATAAATTTAGGATTAGGTGTTTTTACCGCTATTCTATTAGTAATGCATTTGCGCTACGGCGAAAGAACATATGAGAAAGTGAAAGTTTTAAAAAATTAAAACTTAAAAAATTAAAACCGCACCCGCGTCCACTCAATATATAATATTATAAATACAGGAATAGCAATTTGTGTGTGAAATGGTCAAAAAAATACAAAGGAAAACACAAAACGATATGGTCCTAAGGTGATTCGGTTCAGTATTATTTTGCATTTAAAAATATATAGAGTTTTGATATATCAGTTCTTTGTGTGTTTTTTTATTATTATTGTAAAAACTCAACAAAAAGAACCAACAAGAGTACCGTTAAAGTACCGGATTGATAAAAGTAGTAATAACCGTTAAAACTTAAAGCCATCCCTACGGAGCAATTACAATAGGGTTCTTCACTCTTCCGGAACTCGAGCAGTACATACCTGTGCGATAACAGCCTCCCTGCTACCATAGTATTTAAAAAACAGGTGATCTGTCTGGATGAAGAGCTGGCAGGTGTTTTTCTCAGCCTGAGCTGCACGGCGTTTCCTCAGGATCACCGGCCCTTCTGCCACCTCTTCATCGACGACCAGGTTGGTTTGCTAGAGATAAACAGTTCCAGTGATGACTGAGGTTTACAATCATGCCGGGGTGTATGAACATTTCAGTCTCAGGTTGGGACAGACCTGAATGGGCTCCTCCACTGCAGACGCCTGGTATCGCTTCATCCTCTCAAACACAGAGTGATCTGCACAGCCTCCTTCTGCTCCGTATTTGTGAGGATAATCTAAAAAACGAGATGTGGAAACCATTGTTTTCTGAACGTTATCAACTTTTATCAAAATTAAATTCATTTCAAACCTCAGATCAGAAAATAAAAGACAAAAATGGAAAGATGTTGAGTTAGAATCAGACAATGATCCAGAAGAAAATGGAACAATGCTGCTACTGCAACAAGCAGTTTTATAGGGGTTTGAAATTAACACCCGCCAATTGGCGGAAAAAATCATTTTGGTGGGTATTGATGAGTTTGACTGGCAATGCATGAGCCAATCCTGCAAATCATGTTAGAGACGCTTCAGGTCTTTGTCCCCTGTTTCACATGAACACTACACTACGGGTGACGTTTCAGATATCTTTTGGCTGCAGAACGCAGATACAGTACGCTTTGGTTTGCGGGTCCATTCAAAGATGTCAAGAGAAGCGTGAAAATACAAACAAGAAACAGGAAAAATTGAAGGAGCAAAGAGGACTGAGCTGGACAGCAAAATGAGCTAAACTCAAAATGGGGAGATGTCAGAATCAGGAGCAGATGAGAAGAGGAAGGAGAAAAAAAAAAAGACATTTTTAATTTTCGGGGGGATTTTTTTTGTAGCTTTGACACTCTCTTTAGTCAATATTGAAGTAACTCTACTAATATTATTAAAATCTAGGATATAAGGGTTGTATTGATGCATCGCAAATAAAATTTTCCAAAGAAATGGCACCACAGCAGGTAAAAATGTAAAATATGCTCTGGCGGAAGTGCTTTTCCAAGGGTTGATCTGTTAGCAGAGAAAGGCCGGTACACAAGGTTTCTTCTACAAAACCGTCTACAAACAAAACACTTGAGCTCAAAACACAAATAAACAAATGCTGAGCAGCAAAACCTACTTAACTTCAACTATGAGGGCTTCAAAAATTCATTCATTCATTCAGTTTCATTCCCGCTTATTCCCTTTCGGGGTCACGGGGGCCAGTGCCTATCTCCGGCACACATTGGGCGAGAGGCGGGGGTACACCCTGGACAGTTCGCCAGTCCATCACAGGGCAACATTCACACACACACACACACACACACACACCTAAGGGGAATTTAGCTTGGCTTCAAAAATAAACTAACTAAATGCAGAAGGGTGTACTTCTCTCTCTCTATCTCAAAAGAGTATGTTCAGGATGCAAGAGTTTAATGAATCCGTCTGTACGGAGCCCAGAGCACGTCTTTCTCCTTCCCTCAGTGAGTCCTACAGAGCACTGACACCAGGCCCTTAAATATGGCTGGTTTCCCAGCATCCCAATTGGGTCCAACCATCAGTAGGTAAGTCTACCTTTCATATTCTCTAAAAAAAATGTTTAACCTACAAAATAACACATAAGGGTTTAATCACCTTAAGACATAAACAGGACGAATTACCCTAATCAAATAAATGGCCAAAACAAATATTCAAGTTAAACACTTAAATGTGTCCCCTCTCTTCTCTTCCAGAGTGGATCATTCCGGTCTTGGCCAATCAGGATGGGACACATCAACACAGATGCTCAGCCGGTCACCACATGGCTTACACCAGCTTCTGCTGCACCAATATTAAAATATAAATAAAGTTATTCTGTGTGTGCAGATTATATAAAATGAAAACATGGGACAATGGGCCTATGGCAGGTACTAAAGGGTTAAAGCACATGTACCAACACACCGAACTAGTTTAGATTTTGACACAATTCTTTATTTAAATTAAGTTTGGATAATTAAAAAAAAAAACAGGTCTACAGCAGTGATTTATGGAAACACTCGGGGCTGAAATGTGTTAATCCAAATTCACAGAATCCTTCACCGTATATTATTTCAAACATCGGTCCTTTTTTTTAAAGAACACTCCCATTATCAGCCAGGAATAGTCGCCGGCCTGAAAAGTGGTACAGACGTCAGTTGGACGAATACCAGATTTTTGATGACAGATGATCAGCAGAAAATCCGGCCAAACTCCTTAGAATGTATTGTGATTAAATGAACACAGCGGAATCAAACCCTGTGCCGCAGTACACTACTACACACCCGGCCAATTAACCAACGTCCCAGTGAAAAGTGGCACTTAGTGAAGAGAACTGCTCTAATGAGGCAACAGGAGCTCTCAAAGACATCGATGAGATCTCTACCAAAAACATCAACCACTGACAAAGTCATCTCTGTACATTATCCACACAACAAGAATCACGTCCATTAAATCTAAAGTAGCACTGTTGCATTATCCATTTCAGAGGTTGTCGATGGAGACACCACCACCATTAACCGTCTTCATTCTCCTGAGAGAACTCATGCAATGAACTTAGGCAAAATGGATGTAAGGGAATAAACGCGTAGCATGTGTACAGTGGTGCTGGGTATGAGAAAGATTCTGAGCACTTCTTTTGTTTTAAAAATAAACTTAACACAAAAAAAAGAAACTATTTGAAATTAAATACAATTGTTCACTGCATAGATAACTTTCGAAAATCATGAAAACCATTGGTGTAAATATTGTAATTTCTGAGGAAATCATTTTTAAAGGTTCAGCTTTTTCCCATAGACTGAGAAGGTCTGGATGCGCCTGACTCCTAAGCACGTGACTTCTAACACGTCACTCGACTGGCACTCTCCGACTATTGGATAGCACACGACACGTGACTTTCACTCTTTTCTTATTTTAATTATAATTTTTAAAACTTTAACTGTCTCATATGTTCTTTGGCCGTAGCGCAAATGCATTACTAATAGAATAGCGGTTAAAACAACTAATCCCACATTTATTTTTTGTTTAAAGTTAAAAGTAATTTCACATAAGATTCATTTCAGGTATTGGTGCATCTTAAAATAAAGTTCGCTTTTTGACACTTTGCATAAGTTAAGGCTATTTTATTTCTGGGAACACTTTCATGATAGACATACGTTCTCTTCTAGAACACTACTTCTTTCTATGTATTACCCAGTTATAACTCAATCACCGCAGCGCCCTCTACTGGTCATCAATGTACTACAATCACAAAACACAGTATTATACTGTGCAGAAATGAATATGTAATAATTATCCACGATTCCACAGTTGTTAACAATTAAAAAAGGTTCAGGAACAATATTTATTTACTCTGAACAGGAGCACACACGTTCATATTATAGAAGTCAACCCAACGAAAGATTAAGGGAAAAGACTACATCACAATATTTTTAACATTTTATTTAATCTGTACATTAACAGAACACTTTTAAAGTTTCGTGTCCACACTGTGCTTCAGGAACAGATGAAGTCACGTGTCGTGTGACATCCAATAGAGAGCCAGTCAGGACTGGTCCAATAGTAGGAGAGTGCCATGCATTGGGTGGTAATTATTCTTCAGCTGCGGTTTAGCTTCACTCTGCCGGCCATTTGAGACACATTTGATGTGCCCTTTTACATGGATCTCTGGCATAATTTTCATTATTATTATTATTATTTTGCTAGCTGCACAGTGGTACCTCGACATATAGAATTAATCCGATTCAGGGTGGCTTTCGTATGTCGAGGGAAGTTTTTCATGTAAAACGCCTAATCCATGCAACGGCTGCAGAAACAACAGTAGAAGATGATGAAAAAATGGAAAACCAGAGAAACATCAAGTAACATTTCTTCAATCCTTAAATCTACTCATTGTTAAAGTAATAAATGAAACAGAATAAAACCCGAGCAAAATACGTAATATGTACATAAACGTGAAACCTTACCTTGAGAGTGAAGCGATGTGTCGGAGGAGGTGGAACGGATGCAGAAAACATTACGGCACTATGTATGAACGTTAACTTTCTCAAGATATTTCACAAATTACTAACACCAACATGGTTTTAAGCACAAGAGTAGACAGTAGCAAGCGTGTGAGAAGGGATGGGGAGACGCTTCTGAGACCGCGTCACTGGGTTTCTCTAACTTGCGCTACAGAAAATTATTTCTTTTACACACCTTGACTCTAGCATTTGTTATAGCACATTAGTGGTAATATATACATCATGTTTCGCTCTATTTAAAACTTATTTTAAGTGTATCAAACCCTTTAGCATTGTCTGCAATGGGAGACTGGAGTGCCAGGAGATGTCAGATTTAACAAGCGGATAATAGAGCAGAACTGTAGTTGTTTTTCGTATCTTGAAATTTTTTTCATATCTCGAACATTTCGTAACTCGAAGCATTCGTATCTCGAGGTACCACTGTATTTTGCTTAGTGCCAGATTTAGATGCTTCAATAATAGAATTGTGGCACCGTGGGTAACTGAGTGCTATATTGAGAACATTGAAGGGTAGAGAGATCGTATATTGGCAACATAACTCACTTCCATGCAGGCTTTATTATAAATTTTTTAATTTCCTCTCTTTGATCCTCGTACACTCCTCTCATGTGTCGTATACCGTCATATAAATTGTGTACATAATCGTTGAGAGGCACAATGGCCAAAATGCCAGGGCATATTTTTGGTTGCCAGCCAAGCATTGGCATTATTTTAAGTGTTTGTCTTGTGGCTCACCTATATCTTCCTCATGGTAGATGACTGAGTGGTAGGGCACATTCTGGTCCTTGAGGTATCTCTCTGAGGGCTCTACATAGTAGGTGCCATGATGGCTCTTTATGAAGCCCTCAAACTGTCCATTCACAATAGAGCCATGTGTCAGACTGCCCTTTTCACCTGGAAGGAAAAAAAAAATAATGCAAAGGTTAAAGACCACCAGAGACAACCGAGGGGTCAATAATGGCATAACCAAATCTATTTTTCTCTTTCCCCAGGGAGAAGCATATTAAAATCCAGATGGGGGTGATGCTTCCCTGTTATGGCACAGACACACAATGGACTAAAAGCTTTACGTTTTCAAATTTGTAGACTAGCAAACCATTTACAAAAACAAAAGCGTCCCTTTCTTCACTTATAATATCAATCCGCAGCTATTGGTTACCATAGAAACTTGTTATTAGTCAAAGGACAGCAGCAAACTTTCCCAGACGGTCTGAACTAGGATTTCTGTATTATTTTAGCTTTTATCGCATAAGCCTGATTTTGGAGCTGCTGGTCAATTCTCTAGCATTGGGTGGTTGTTTTGCCTCAACCTCGTGTGTTAAAACAGCAGAAACCACAGCTGAGAGGTGATCGTCCCTTACATACTGTGATAGAAAATTGTAAACATTGCATACAATCCAAATACTAAATAATGTTATTTAGTTCCGCTAAAAATTATGATGTGTTGCCTTGACGCCAACACAATATAAAAGTTCAGTTTCCCGTTTCAGTTTTTTTTTTTCTCTCTTGGATTGAAAGTAACTGGACTGAAAGGAGAGAGAGACGTTTAGATGCCCTTTGGGAAATGCTTTTCTGTTTATCCTAATGGATCAATAAACTTGTTTCCTTTCTGTTCATTACAATCCTGTCTTTCAATTCTTCAATATTAACATGATAATGTAATGTTTTCAGTAACAATACAAACATACATATACTAGTATTATCAAGGTATTTCTGCATTTGGTACAATTACAAGTAAAAACCCATGGTCCTCGGTACCAAACAAATACATACATTTAACAACACACTCTATTAATATAGTTAAAAAAACATGGTGAAATAGCTCAGGCGTAAGTTAAACAATGAAACACTTATTAAAATAACTTAAATAAATGTTGCTATCCATTCTCATGCTCGATTTGAACTGCAGCAGCTAGTCTTTTAAATAAATTAAGCAGGGTTTTTTTTTTTAAACACCATAACTCCATTGAGTCAAAATGTGTTTTATTTAGCACGAAAATTCAAATCCAGATTTATTTTTAAAAAAGTGATTTAAACCCAAAACGCTATAAAGCCAAGGCATCAACGTTTTTTTTTATGTAACTGTTCAAAATACAATAACAATCAACATCGATATTGAATCATGTGACAGGTTCCAGAATAGATTGGTTAAATCGTGTCAGAGCAGCCCACACACATATTTTAGACTCACTGGTCCGAACCGCTTCCTGCAGTCTCTCCTTTCACCTTCAGGTGACTTTGGAACGTCTGCGCTGGACTTTATTGACTGTGATCAGGTGGAAAATATCCTGAATTCTGTTCAGTTTTCGTGGAATGCTTATAAACGATTTCTAAAAACTATCAACTTTTGCTGAAGACGACAACCAGCATTTTTCCACCTCAACACCTCGTTTTTTTGTGATGTGCTTGATTGAATGGAGCTTTGGCATTTCGTGAAAATACTTGAGGGGTATCAATCTCGGTTTGAATAAAAAAACAAACAAACAAAAGAAAGAAACTGACAAACCAGGGGGGTATTCCAGAAAGCTTGGTTAACTTACCATATGATAAATCATAACCTCTGGGTTGATTTACCGTAAACAGGCATACCATGAGTATGTCGGTTCCAAAACACCTGAGAAGAGTTAGTTTAATCAACCTCCAACTGGTTACCCAGAGTTAATGCGCGTGCACGGTGCATATATAAAGACATTTTCAATGGATCGCCGATTTCACGAGTCACCATGGAAAGTAAAAGCGAAAAAAAGAGAGCGGCGTATTTCACAGAGGCGGAGTTGAAGGTTTTAATGCACGCTTATGAGGAGTTTAAGCCAATAATATTAAAAAGAAGCAATACAGCTGCATCAGCTAAAGCAAGAGAGTTGGCTTGGCAAAAAATAACGGACAGAGTAAATGCGTGAGTATATTAAATTACAAATTTGGTATTGGCTCCCATTTTATTATAATACAAAATAATGAAGTATGACTTATACAGCCTTTTGAATATGTTATATCACTACGAAAATAATTAATACATGTATAGATATACATAATATGACTAAATATTAAATATGCGTCATAGATTTTACTACAAAGGACAAACCTGCCACTCTGTGGAATTCGTCTTTAATAACAAGCAGAGGTTTATGGCCAGGGAACTGTACAAACATGGGTAAGAACTGTTTAAGTGCCAGACATACTGTACGAACGGCTCTACACACAGTTGCCTTTCCCACATGCTCTGAATCGCCCACACTGTACAAAAAATGTCCAGACGCAAAAAACCTAAGTGCTATTCACAGAATGTTTTCTGTGCTAAGCGCAGAACCGCGGTTTGTCACATTCGCGATATGCGGTTTTAAAAGACGTGTTAAATAAACTAACAAATCTTTTGAAAAGCGAATACGCTCTTTCAAATATTCATTAGGGTATGCAAACACATCAATACGCGGTCTTATAACCCTCTCCCGACGAAAAAAACCTTGTATAATTTGTGCTTCTACGTCCACAGGATCCTCATCAAAAGGGCACGCCATGCTCACCAACCTTCTGAAACGAAGTTACACTGAAACATAACCTGCTCCCGAGCAGGTTATCTTCAGAGAGTCAGTTGCTATGGTTACATACATACCCAGAAAGTTACCTCCGTTTTTGGAACCGAAAGTTGAGGTTATCCACGAACTTACCCTTAAACATACCCAGGTATGTCACATAACCTGCTTTCTGGAATACCCCCCAGGACTGCATTACACGGCAAATATTGCAGGGTTTTTTAATGATTATGGCCGCTTTAAATGTAAATACGAGACATTTTAGATTTGGCATTTTGGAACATAACTCCTCGTGTATATAGGAGGAGTTTGATTCCAAAACATGATAAATGCCATTTTTGAAATACACATAAATACATACATATAGTTGTGCTCATATGTTTACATACTCTGGCAAAAAATTACATTTATTGACTACTTTTTCAAAAAAATATTAACAATGAAAATAGAAACAATTCACACTCAACGTTGGTTGGGTTTGAGTTCTCTCCAGAGTGCTCCAGTGATATTGTGATCAGGAGACTGAGATTCACTCCAGAACCTTCAGTTTGTTCTGGTGGAACCATTAACTGGTGGACTAGGCCTTGTGTGTTGGATCGTTGTGGCGTTGGAATGTCCAGTAATGTCCCATGAGCAGCGTCCAGCGTGATGATCCATATTATCTTCAGAATCCTTTCAGAACACGCTGCTTTCATCTTCCATCGATTCTGACCAAGTTTCCTACGCCTTTGGAGCTCAGACATCCCCAGAACATCAGTGACCCACCACCCATCTTCCACCCACTGGGGATGGTGTTCTGTTCATGTTGGTTGTGGCCAAAAAGCTTAATTTTTTTTGCCCCACCAGGGTGTGTAAACTTTTGACCAGTTCCTTTTTGTTTAAAAAGAGTGAACACAGTTGTTTGACAATAAAAGGCTTCACCTAGGACCCCTGTTTTCACATTATACATGCTTCCCATAGGTAATATTATTAGAAAGCATGGAATCAGCTTCCACTGCTACGCCGATGATGCCCAGATTTATATCTCCTCAAAACCTGGTGTGACTTTGTATGACTCAGAACTTTCTTCTATTAAATCCCAATAAAACAGAGATCTTGCTCATCGGCGCCAAGAACAGCACACAGAACACCCAGCTTTTAAATTTTAGTTTAGAGGGATGTACTGTAACAGCTAGTTCCACAGTAAGAGACCTGGAAGTTGTCTTAGACAGCGACTTATCTTTTAAAAATCACATCAGTCATATCATAAAAACAGCCTTCCTTCAACTCAGAGATATTTCAAAACATGTTATCTTTTATCTGATGCAGCGAAGCTCGTCCATGCATTCATGACCTCGAGACTAGATTATTGTAATGCATTACTAGGCGGTTGTTCAGTATCATTAATAAATAAGTTACAGTTAGTACAGAATGCAGCAGCTAGAGCTAACTAGAACAAAAAAATATGACCATATAACCCCAGTTTTATCATCTTTACATTGGCTACCCGTCAAATTTCGCATTGATTTTAAAATAATGCTATTGACTTATAAACCCCTTAATGGATTAGCGCCCAGTTATCTATCAAACCTCCTAACACGGTACAACCCCACACACACTTTAAGATCCCAAAACTCTGGACTTCTAGTAGTTCCTAGAATAGCAAAGAGCACTAAAGGCGGTAGAGCGTTCTCACATTTAGCCCCTAATCTCTGGAATAGCCTCTCTGACAGCGTCCGTGGCTCAGACTCACTCGCCCAGTTTAAGTGTAGATTAAAGACGTATCTTTTCAGCAAGGCCTATACTTAACTCCTCGCATAACTGTGAACTTACATTAAACTGTATTAATATAATGAACAGCAGCTACGCTAATTCCGCTCCACTCTTCTTTTCTTCTGTTCCATACTCATCCCGAGACTCCCGGAGGCTCCGCCCACCAGCTCCTCACCCTAACAACCAGATCTACCTGGAGATTTTCCGGCGCCCCGGAGGCTCCGCCCACCACCCCTCACCCCAACAACCAGATTCATCTGGAGATGTTCCAGTGCCCCCTGGACCTACACCTAACACAGTCATCATCTGTTTATACTATATTATCTCTTTATACTACCCAAATGAGGATGGGTTCCCCTTTTGAGTCCGGTTCCTCTCAAGGTTTCTTCCAAAAGGGAGTTTTTCCTCGTCACAGTCGCCCCAGGCTTGCTCATCAGGGACATATACACCACTTATTAATTTTTTCTCTTTCTTGAGTTTAAACTTGTTGGTTTAACTGTAAAGCTGCTTTGAGACAATGTCTGTTGTGAAAAGCGCTATATATATGAACGAACTTGAACCTAACTATGAGTGGGAGGAAATGCTTCTGTGTTTATCGTTCACATTTTCTGAAAAATAGGTAAGAAGTAGGTAAAATAAACTTATGTGAACTTTATATACATTAATATACATCTGAATATAGAAAGATGTGGTTCTAGCTTAAAAAAGGCAGTCATTGTCAGAATCAACAGGATTTTTTTGGTTTAGTTTCAACAGAAAAGGAACGTAACTTTACCAACGTGTGTGGAACGGTAAAAAGGAACTACAGTAAAATATGAAGAGTGACTCAGAGATAAACAGGAGAGTGCAGTTTCCTTGACCGATGGCACATCCTGGTTCAGGTTAAAAACATAATGAACAAATGGAAACAAATGGCAATGCATTTGTTGTTAATGTTAACATGAATTGAAAAAAAATTAACAACAATTTGATATTTAAGAGCATCAAATATTAGACATTCCAAACCGGCAACAAAGACTTTATTGCATTGAATGAGTGTTTTGGATATTTTGCAGGAACAGTACTTTTTTTTATGTGGAACAAACTCTGAAAGCTCCTGAACCCAACATCCTTTAAACTGATAAAAACACAGATTTCCTTTCGTCATTCTATGTAATGTTAAACTAGCCCCACCTCACCGTCCTTCCGTTCTCACATTCACATAAACCTTTTGAAAACCAAAGAAAGCTTTTGAAAAGGCATTGCGGTTCCACATTTCTAAAGTCTAAAGATTCTGGGTTCTTACTCTAAACTATTCAAAAAAAGAGAATAATCCAAACAAGTTCATTTAGTTCACTGCAAACTTTATAAAAGAGGTAAACCAGAGTTAAGTTAGAATTCTCAGAACAAGTTTAACCTTAGTAAAAGTTTTATTAACCCTTTAGGGTCAGCATTGCTTTCTTTCAAATCTCGTCCAGTCAGGAACCATCTTCTCATGGAGTAATAATTTGCATTCTACCAAGTCGTGTTTTCCAGTCATTTCAAATCTCTTTACAGTGGGGTAAAAAAGTATTTATTTAGTCAGCCATCAATTGTGCAAGTTCTCCTACTTAAAAAGATGAGAGAGGCCCGTAATGTTCATTATAGATAGACCTCAACTATGAGAGACAAAAGGAGAAAGAAAAATCCAGAAAATCACATTGTCTGACTTTTAAAGAATTTATTTGCAAAATATGGTGGAAAATAAGTATTTGGTCAGCTACAATCAAGCAAGATTTCTGGCTCTCACAGACCTGAAACTTCTTCTGTGAGAGGCTCCTCTGTCCTCCACTCGTTACCTGTATTAATGGAACCTGTTTGAACTCATTACCAGTATAAAAGACACCGGTCCACAACCTCAAACCTCACACTCTAAACTCCACCATGGCCAAAACTAGAGAGCTGTCAACGGACACCTGAAACAACATTATAGAGCTGCACGAGGCCGGGAAGACTGAATCTGCAATAGGTAAACAGCTTGATGTGAAGAAATCAACTGTGGGAGCAATTATTAGAAAATGGAACACATACAAGACCACTGATAATCTCCCTCGATCTGAGGCTCCACGCAAGATCTCACCCCGTGGGGTCAAAATGATCACAAGAACGGTGAGCAAAAATCCCAGAACCACACAGGGGGACCCAGTGAATGACCTGCAGAGAGCTGGGACCAAAGTAACAAAGACTACCATCAGTAACACACTACACCGCCAGGGACTCAATCCTGCAGTGCCAGACGTGCGTAAGCGTGTGTGTGCGGGAACCTTGTCTCTGCGTTTTGGCTTCTGGCTCATCCACTGGATGGAATATAAAATTCATATGCAAATGAGATTGTGGCACTCCTGTACGTCTTAAAGGGTTAAATATGATCAGAGGGAGCATAAATTATCTTTGTCGGGCCATGACGACAGCAGTCAATCTGCTCAGTTCAGTGTAGCTGTCAATCACATGACCCCGCCTTGTTTATACGAACAAGAACAAGAAAAATAAATCATAATGAATGATATAAATGCACTGTACTCACCATAAATCTCTCCGGTGTAAATGTGGGAGGTGTCATAGGGGATCTCTTCCCCAGAAACTTCCACCTTCAGATCAGGAGAGAACAGAGAGGTGTCCCTCTTCATTCGAAGGTTAAAATGCCTGATGGGAGACCAAGAACGAAACAAGAATTCATGAACTGTGACGTCACTTGTGAATGTATGAAATGCGTCCCAACAGAGACAACGGAATACTGAGAGAATGAGAAAGAAGCGATAAAAGCAGGGCTGAGTGGTAAAAAGATCTAGCCAAAACTTTCTTATACTGTGGTTATTACAGTATGGGAAAGGGGTATATGACCCCCTGCTAGTGTTGAAAATTGTGCTAAAAAATAAAAATATACAAAGTTATAAACTGATGTTCCATTTTATGATTGACAAGCGAGTAAATGACAGTTAGTCAGGCTATACACCGATGATCTGAGATTCCATGAAATATCCCACGATTTGCATGTTAGGAACAGACAGGAACCAGCCCAGAACTTAAAAAAAAAAAAAGATACTTGCTGCATTTCCAGCCATCTATTTTTATGCACATTTTGGAATATTGCATGAAAAACCCTCCAGGGAAAAAACAAGATGTGCATACATTTTAAAACATTATGCACACAACTGAGTTGGAAAAACTTTTTATCCAATAAGTGAAAATGCTCATAAACTATGCAAGGAAACACATTTACGGAATAAATCCCACCATGCGCTACAAAAAAAAACAAGGCAAATTGTTTTCGGTCGGAAACTAAGGGACTAACAAACGGACCAGTTTCATTGCGAAACATCTGTTTTGTTGTTTTGGTTATTCTAAAATGATAATCCCAGTCTCTACCTGTTACATTCCCAAATAGCATTCTCCCACTCTCCAAGACCGCGCATGACTTTGCATATTGTGTTTCATCTACGTCAGGAGTCCCAAACTCGCGGGAAATGGAGAGTTAAATTTTAGCGCAACCCTTAAGTTTGATATGAATGGAACTTTATAGTGGTGTGGGTGGAGCTGAATGAAACCAATCACAGTAGATTATATGTCTCTCAGGGGGGGGGGGGGGGCACTTTCAACGCTGCTGTAACTTTCACTCCCGAACTTACGCTCGCATATAAAACACTTTAAAAAAAAAATTCAAGTTGCTTCCAGCAAAACATTACAAGTATATATATATATATATATATATATATATATATATATATATATATATATATATATATACCGTATTTTTCGGCTCATAAGACGCACTTTTTCTTCCCCAAAACCCTTTTATTGTGGAAACCATGATGCGGCCCAGCCTCGCCCAGATTCTGCCTCTATCCGCCCCTGGGTTAATGGACTTTGAGACCCCTGGTTTACATGTTCTAAAGCGCATGAAAGTTATTGGGATGGAAACTCCCAGACACAAAACAGACAGATTCTAGGGATGCCACAATACTTTACATAAATACACAATACTACAATTTTTTTTTTTTTTACCAAAACGAACAGTACACCAGTAATAAAAGTTTGTGTGTTATTATTATTTCGACATTCAAACTACTTTTTTATGGATGTGAAATACATCTAATCAACTCTGTCAGGAAAAATTTATATTGAATATAAAAAAAATTTGTGGAAATAATTTGTTGATGTTCAAAAATTTGGCTCAAAAAGGGGTAGGATGTCCTTTCTTTCTCCCCTGGAGGAATCTGTGTTCCAGTTACATATGCAAGTCATTTATTTTCTTGACAGCAGAGAGTGAGAAAGAAACATCTTGCTCTCCTGAAATATCCTTGACCACACAGTTCATCATCAGCGAGATCATGGGTTCCCTCAAGATGAAAGGGATCAGGTGTCAATAGCACTTTCGGAGATGCAGCCTTCGTCCTTTATATAACAGGGAAAATACGTACCTTGTCGAGGGAGACAGTTTTAATGGACAAAAAATGTTACAGTGCCGCGCAAACATAACAAAAGTGAGCAAAAAAAAAGATTGACAGAGAAACTGGAAGTGTCAAAGTAAAGTGACTAAATTAAAATAAAACAGGATCGAAAATGAATGAATATTTCAGATTTATTTACACACAACTGAAGTGTTTCAAGCCTTTTATTGTTTTAATATTGATGATTTTACCATATATCTTAAAAAATTATCATATCATGAATTAACCGAATTAACCGAATCATCTGAATCAACTAATTACCTCTAAACACCTGCAAAACATTCCTGAAGCTTTTAAAAACTCCCAGCCTGGTTCATCACTCAAAACCACAATCATGGGTAAGACTGCTCTCCAGAAGACCATCACTGACACCCTCAGGCAGGAGGGTAAGACAAAGAAAGAAATTTCTGAACGAATCAGCTGTTCCCAGAGTGCTGTATCAAGGCGCCTCAGTGGGAAGTCTTTAGGAAGGAAAAGGTGTGGCAGAAAACGCTGCACAACGACAAGAGGTGACCGGACCCTGAGAAAGATTGTGGAGAAGAAGCGATTTCAGACATTGGGGGACCTGCAGAAGCAGTGGATGAGTCAGGAGTAGAAACATTCAGAGCCATCGTGTACAGGCATCTCTAGCAAATGGGCTACAGGTGTCGCATTCCACAGGTCAAGCCACTTCTGAACCAGAAACAGAAGCAGAAGCGCCGGACCTGGGCTACAGAGAAGCAGCACTGGACTGTTGCTCCAATTTTGCTTGTCATTCGGAATGGTCTGGGGTGCCGTGTCAGCTGCTGGTGTTGGTCCACTGTGTTTTATCAAGGGCGGGGTCAATGCAGCTAGCTATCAGGAGATTTTGGAGCACTTCATGCTTCCATCTGCTGAAAAGCTTTATGGAGATGAAGATTTCATTTTTCAGCACAACCTGGCACCTGCTCACAGTGCCAAAACCACTGGTAAATGGTTTCCTGACCATGGTATCACTGGTGCTCAACTCTCCTGACCTGAACCCCATAGAGAATCTGTGGGATATTGTGAAGAGAAAGTTGAGAGACGCAAGACCCAACACTCTGGAGGAGCTTAAGGCTCAGCTTAGGAAAATCTGTGACATGGGAGTTAATTTATGTTACACATTCTGAAATTGACAATATATATATATAAAAAAAAAAAATTAAACGGCACTAGTACAACATTAACTAGGTACCTATATGAAAATTAACTCCCAGTCACAGATTTTCCTAAGCTGAGACTTGTATATCAGTGACATAATATAATGTAACCCATGATTTTCTTAAGTTGAGAGATATGCCAATTGGTTGCTATGGTAAACAATCTGGTTGTTATGGAGGGATAAGTTACAAAACATAATGTGAAATTATAGCTTCTGTAATTTCAGAATGGGAAATCAAAAAGATGTTTATTGCCAAGTGTGCAGGAATTTGTTGTGGTCAAACAAAACGACGAACAAAGAGAACAAAGACGCTGGAAAGAATCTGAACGCGTCCTCGAAGCCATCCGAAAGGAAAGCAGCGAAATTGGTAAACAATGGGAAAGGTAGCTAAAAAAAGTTCCCCCCTCCGCCCTGTCCTTCAGTGCCGCTGCCATCAACGACTGTTGTTTTGTGAGTTTACATGTATCTGTAACGGCTCGGTTATATTTCCAACCTCTAACAGTAGAACCAGTTCAAAACATGGAGAACATGTTAATATCCTTCTTTGCCAAGAGATTGGTTCATGCAGAATAAAGCTTCCTAAAAACATTCTGAATGTTTTTCATTCTGATTCTAAAATGAAAACTTTAAAATGTTGCAAAAGACATTGAGACAGAAAATGAGCTGGGAGCCGCACACAAACAAAAAGACTTCGAGCGAGTCTGGGTTGTGTCTCTTGATGAGGCAGAGGAAACAAGGCCTTGACTTCTCTGAGCTGGACTTTGCCTCATCTGCTCATCTCTTCTCTCCACCTGTCCTCCCCTCCTCTGTAAAGCTAGCTATTTTTACCTCGCTCCATTCTGAGGACTCATTACAGAGACACAGACTGGCTGCAGGAGGTCTACAGTAGGATGCACTTCCTAAAAAGCATAAAAAATTGGTAAAGGAGTGTCCGAGGCTGGAGAGGGCATTGATCCTGCAGAGACCTCAATTCATGGGGCTTGCCAATCGGTCAGTATTCAGTGTTGCATGCCACCACAGAATCAATAAAACAGAATTAACTGCAGACTGCATCACTGCCAGCAAGACAAAGCACTGGGGGACAGGGGGGGGGGGGGTCGTCTTGATTTTAGGAAATAAAACTTGATTGCTAAATGATATCCACATCAACTTAATTAAAATGCTATTTTTATAATGTTCGTTAAAATTATCTTTTTCCCATACTAGGGATAAGGGCTGGGTATTGTTACCAATTCAGAAATTTGATTTCATTCTTATATTTCAATTAGAATCAATTTCGATTAGCTATAAATATTTCTTTTAAAATTTTAGTTTTGCAGACAGGTGACCCATATTTTGATATAAGTGCTGGTAACTGAAACTCTCCTACTTAAGTTTATTATTGAAATACACATCTACATTAATAATACAGCGCACAAAGTTGTTTATTATAGACACTTTATATTTAAACGAGAGGTGAATGTTCATGTGTTATGTGAAGCATGTGCATTAAGAACCGATTTGGGGATTTACCGAATCGATAATGTTGCGTTAAACTGAAGATTGATTAAAATCGGAGAATCAATATTTTTTACACAGCCCTACTAGGGATGCAGAAAAACTATCGCCACCGATATTTGGAAAAAAAAATTACATTATACAGATAATTCTTCATACATACATTTTCTTTTTGCTTGTTCAGCTGAATTTTTATGAATTTTTGTTTTACTGTGCATTATGTTCTGAATCCTGATTGGCTAAGGGACTGTGGTCTAGAAGTGCCACACAAAGCAAAACAGAAAAAAATATATATATAGAACTATAACCTATTTAAAAATCATCAGAGGAACAAGTTCCATCTCTTACTAGTAGCTGGAGAAAGAGAGAGAAAGAAAGAGAAACAGATGGTGACAATTATTTCATTAAGTCTAGATTTATGAGAATGTTTTCCAATTTACAACCATAATTTTCCAATTGATGTGTTTTATTTGCATTAAGTTAAATCAGTATGACATAATTAATCAAACAAAACACATTTGTTCTCCATTTCTATTTATTTATATGAAAAAGTGAAACAATTAAAAGCGCAGGTCTCTGTGTGCCCGAGAGCATCCATCACTAAAAATGGAAAGATTATCGTCTTATTTATGAAAGAGAACAAATTTGTTATTTACAATTCTCTTTTTGTTAATGGAAATAATCTCTTTAAAATCTCTTTTTGTTAATGGAAATAATCACCAGTTCAGTAATTTTTTGCATAGTCATGTATTATGTAAACTATTTACAGTCACTTATTAAGAGTCAATGGTAGCAGGAGGTACGTGGCTGAGGCTGATGCAAAAGGAAGAAAGCTAAGCATCACAGAAAACAATAAACCTCTGGAAAGCAAAGCTCTGCGGCTGTACGGCGCCATTATGCAATAAATGAACCATAACAGTTCTTCTCTCCGAAAAAATAAATAAATAAATAAATATTTTTTTTAAACCATCATATATTTAGTATTTTAGTGTATATTTAGTATTTTTGTATTTCATTATATTTTATCGTTGATGAAAATAAATTGCTCGACATAGCTCAACCTTAGCACAGCTAACTAATCGGTATCGGTTACTAAAAGCAGGAATTTATCGGTTATTATTATCGGTTTAAAAAAAAAAACAGTTATTGTGCAACCCCATCCCAAACAAACAAATTGTTATGAAAGTTTCTTTAAGATTTCTGAAAACTATTATATTAACTTGTAAAAGTTCACATTAGTGAGCCTTTACACGCCGATCCTAAGTAAGTTTCACACAAATCTTTGGATTGGCTTCTCAGCAAGGAGCTCTTCGTCTCTGTCGAGGAAATTTTGATGCAATGATGCTCTCTGCCTGAAGATGGCGTGTGCGGTAGATGCAGTGCATGGAAACGGGAAAGAAGATTTATTTCCTGTTTCCTGAACGAAGTTGCTATGAAAATGTGCCACCGAGCGTCTTTTATACATCCTACTCACGTCATCAAAAGAGCCAGCTTTCATTGGTCGTTCTTGCAAAAAAACAATCTGACAATGCAATAATAAATATGGATTATTGTAAGTTGTCATTTGATTTTTAAACTTAACAAACTGATCTGTGGAACTGGGAATTAAAAGGGAGAACAATAGAGAAATTTCTGAAAGTGAAATAGGGATTTTTATGAAAATCACATGCACAGCACTGCTTTTGATGAATGAAATGATCCGTTAAAAGAGAGCCTGTGTTCTGTGTTTGCTATAATCTCTTTGTTTCTTGGAAATCATATGAGGGTTAGTCAGGGGCGATATGCATCACATGAAGAGCATGTGACCCTCTCTTGCATGGTCAACCCATAAGAAACTGATTGTGGAAACACGGCAAACAGACCTTCACAAGAATTATGATAAATTGATTACAAATAAATGATAAATTGTACATATTAAGAATCAGATCAGACAAATGTATCTATAAAAATATTTTGAATCATATCGCTTGAATTGCTTTATTCAACTGCGTTTATAGAGAAACTTGTAATACTTCGCTTATCTTTAAATATGAAACTAGATAAGAATAATTTTTTTTTTAAATTCAAGATCAGCAAACATTTACAAAAATAGAAGAATAATATACAGTGGTACCTCGAGGTACAAAATTACGGTAATCCGTTCCAGGGTGACGTTCGTATCTCGAACGTTTCGTATCACGAGGGAAGTTTTACATGAAAAACGCCTAATCCGTTCAACGAAACTATAGTATAAGTAGATGAAAAAGTGGAAAACCAGAGAAACATCAAGTAATGTTTCTTCAATCCTTAAAATCGACACATTGTTATTGTAATAAATGATAATAAAACAGAATAAAGCACAAGTAAAATACGTAATATGTACACAAATGTGAAACCTTACTTTTGTGAAGCGATGTGTCAGAGGAGGTGGAACAGATGCAGAAAACATTACGGCACTATGTATGAAAGTTAACTTTCTCGAGATATTTCACGAATTACTAACACAAACACGGTTTTAAGCACAAGCGCAGACAGTACCGACCGTGTGAGAAAGGCTGCGGAGACCGCTTCTGAGAACGCATCACTGGGTTTCTCTAACTGGGTTTTGGTGCAGAACAGCACCTTCCACGTTATAAACGTTATTTTTTTTACGAAGCCTTGACTAACATTTGTTATTGTACATTATTGGTAATCTATACATAATGTTTCGCTTGATTTAAAACTGATTAAAAGTGTTTTAAACACATCAGACTTAACAAGCGTATAATAGAGCAGAACTGTTGGTGTTTTTTGTATCTTGAAATTTTTTTCGTATCTCGAAGCAAAATATTTACCGTGAGACATTTCGTAACTCGAAGCATTCGTTTCTCGAGGTACTACTGTATTGAAATACACAAAATAGTCACATAAAGCAAAATAAAAATAAAAGAAAAGGAACAACAATATATAACACAAAATGCCAGAGGAACACATTTTTTTATTAGTTTATACATTTCTGTAAAATAAAATATTCTTTAAGATCAACTTGATAACAGGGCTTGTAATAATATGAACAAAAATATAACTGCAAGCAGTAATACGGGGCCAAGCATCCAGTAGGCAAAACGTGAGCAGAAGCACCATCAAAATGTAAACCAAAGACATGAAATCGACTCAAAAAAATTGAAATCGAGCACTATTTAAAATTTTATGAATTTTGACCATTAGGTGGCGCTCTTAGTAACTTTTGTTTTGGGGTCAGCCTTTGGTACTGACTCACAACAAATTTGGTGTCAATATGGCAAATGGTTGCAGAGATACAGCTTCGGAAACCACTTGACCCGATGGCATCACAATCGTCATGGCTCTTATCGAAAACGGTAAAAGCAATCAACAGGCTACAAATAACTTTTTGCCAGCAAGGTCTAAGGATGTTCCGATTCAAATTGGGTGAGAATCTGACAAACGGTCTGGGTGGAGTTAGAAAAAGTAAGGTTTTCAGCCAATTCAACATGGCAGACAGGAAGTTCAATCAATTATGGTAAATTTTATATCTATGTTCTCAGCTCGACCTAAGGAACAAAACTGGATGAGATTTTTGACAATAGGCTAAAGCTAGCAAAAGTTATTAGCATTTTTCTAAAATCGTTTATATCTTTTGACCACAAGGTGGCGCTGGCGTAAAATTTGTTGAGTCCCTTCAGGGCATGGTGTCAAACATGAACAACAACTTTCAGAATTTTAAAGTAATGCATGTTTGAAATACATGTTTTGTCGAAGAAGGAGAGGAGGGAGAAGGATTCGTCGACAGAAAGAGAAGAGGAAAGGCAGGAGTGTAGATCTGAGAATAGGGACTCTTAACGTTGGTACAATGACAGGGAAGGGTAGGGAGCTGGCGGACATGATGGAGAGAAGGAAGGTAGATATTCTGTGTGTGCAGGAGACCAGGTGGAAGGGTAGCAAAGCGCGTAGTATTGGAGGGGGATACAAACTGTTTTACTATGGTGTGGATAGGAAGAGAAATGGGGTAGGAGTGATCCTGAAGGAGGAGTTTGTGAGGAATGTTTTAGAGGTGAAAAGAGTGTCAGACAGGGTGATCAGTTTGAAGTTAGAAATTGAAGGGGTGATGTTGAATGTAGTGAGTGGTTATGCTCCACAAGTAGGCTGTAAGTTGGAAGAGAAGGAGAGATTTTGGAGTGAGTTGGATGAGGTGATTGGGAGTGTTCCCAGAGGAGAGAGAGTAGTGGTGGGAGCAGATTTCAATGGGCATGTTGGCGAGGGCAACAGAGGTGATGAGGAGGTGATGGGCAGGTTTGGTGTAAAGGAAAGGAACCTAGAAGGACAGATGGTGGTGGACTTTGCTAAGAGGATGGAAATGGCTGTAGTTAATACTTATTTCCAGAAGAGGGAGGAACATAGAATTACCTACAAGAGTGGAGGGAGGAGTACGCAGGTAGACTACATCCTTTGTAGACGAGCCAATCTGAGAGAGATCAGAGACTGTAAAGTAGTGGTAGGAGAGAGTGTAGCCAGACAGCATCGGATGGTGATGTGTAGGATGTTTCTGGTG
>SRMA01026199.1:0-17392 GCA_007224835.1 Danionella cerebrum | reverse complement strand
TCCGTTCCAGGGTGGCGTTCGGATCTCGAAGCAAGTTTTACAAAAATGGCGTACAAAAACCTAATCCGTGCAACGGTTCACAGAAACAACAGTATAAGTAGATGAAAAAAATGGAAAACCAGAGAAACATCAAGTAACGTTTCTTCAATCCTTAAATCTACACATTATTAATGTAATAAATGATAATAAAACAAAATAAAACACAAGCAAAATACGTAATATGTACACAAATGTGAAACCTTACCTTGAGTGAAGTGATGTGTCGGAGGAGGTGGAACAGATGCAGAAAACATTACGGCACTATGTATGAAAGTTAACTTTCTCGAGATATTTCACGAATTACTAACACAAACACGGTTTTAAGCACAAGCGCAGACAGTACCGACCGTGTGAGAAAGGCTGCGGAGACCGCTTCTGAGAACGCATCACTGGGTTTCTCTAACTGGGTTTTGGTGCAGAACAGCACCTTCCACGTTATAAACGTTATTTTTTTTACGAAGCCTTGACTAACATTTGTTATTGTACATTATTGGTAATCTATACATAATGTTTCGCTTGATTTAAAACTGATTAAAAGTGTTTTAAACACATCAGACTTAACAAGCGTATAATAGAGCAGAACTGTTGGTGTTTTTTGTATCTTGAAATTTTTTTCGTATCTCGAAGCAAAATATTTACCGTGAGACATTTCGTAACTCGAAGCATTCGTTTCTCGAGGTACTACTGTATTGAAATACACAAAATAGTCACATAAAGCAAAATAAAAATAAAAGAAAAGGAACAACAATATATAACACAAAATGCCAGAGGAACACATTTTTTTATTAGTTTATACATTTCTGTAAAATAAAATATTCTTTAAGATCAACTTGATAACAGGGCTTGTAATAATATGAACAAAAATATAACTGCAAGCAGTAATACGGGGCCAAGCATCCAGTAGGCAAAACGTGAGCAGAAGCACCATCAAAATGTAAACCAAAGACATGAAATCGACTCAAAAAAATTGAAATCTAGCACTATTTAAAATTTTATGAATTTTGACCATTAGGTGGCGCTCTTAGTAACTTTTGTTTTGGGGTCAGCCTTTGGTACTGATGACTCACAACAAATTTGGTGTCAATATGGCAAATGGTTGCAGAGATACAGCTTCGGAAACCACTTGACCCGACGGCATCGCAATCGTCATGGCTCTTATCGAAAACGGTAAAAGCAATCAACACGCTACGAATAACTTTTTGCCAGCAAGGTCTAAGGATGTTCCGATTCAAATTGGGTGAGAATCTGACAAACGGTCTGGGTGGAGTTCGAAAAAGTAAGGTTTTCAGCCAATTCAACATGGCAGACAGGAAGTTCAATCAATTATGGTAAATTTTATATCTATGTTCTCAGCTCGACCTAAGGAACAAAACTGGATGAGATTTTTGACAATAGGCTAAAGCTAGCAAAAGTTTTATAGCATTTTTCTAAAATCGTTTATATCTTTTGACCACAAGGTGGCGCTGGCGTAAAATTTGTTGAGTCCCTTCAGGGCATGGTGTCAAACATGAACAACAACTTTCAGAATTTTAAAGTAATGCATGTTTGAAATACATGTTTTGTCGAAGAAGGAGAGGAGGGAGAAGGATTCGTCGACAGAAAGAGAAGAGGAAAGGCAGGAGTGTAGATCTGAGAATAGGGACTCTTAACGTTGGTACAATGACAGGGAAGGGTAGAGAGCTGGAGGACATGATGGAGAGAAGGAAGGTAGATATTCTGTGTGTGCAGGAGACCAGGTGGAAGGGTAGCAAAGCGCGTAGTATTGGAGGAGGATACAAACTGTTTTACTATGGTGTGGATAGGAAGAGAAATGGGGTAGGAGTGATCCTGAAGGAGGAGTTTGTGAGGAATGTTTTAGAGGTGAAAAGAGTGTCAGACAGGGTGATCAGTTTGAAGTTAGAAATTGAAGGGGTGATGTTGAATGTAGTGAGTGGTTATGCTCCACAAGTAGGCTGTAAGTTGGAAGAGAAGGAGAGATTTTGGAGTAAGTTGGATGAGGTGATGGAGAGTATTCCCAGAGGGGAGAGAGTAGTGGTGGGAGCAGATTTCAACGGGCATGTTGGTGAGGGCAACAGAGGTGATGAGGAGGTGATGGGCAGGTTCGGTGTTAAGGAAAGGAACCTAGAAGGACAGATGGTGGTGGACTTTGCCAAGAGGATGGAAATGGCTGTAGTTAATACTTATTTCCAGAAGAGGGAGGAACAGAGTTACCTACAAGAGTGGAGGGAGGAGTTTGCAGGTAGACTATATCCTATGTAGACGAGCCAATCTGAGAGAGGTCAGAGACTGTAAAGTAGTGGTAGGAGAGAGTGCAGCCAGACAGCATCAGATAGTGATGTGTAGGATGTTTCTGGTGGTCAGGAAGAAGAGGGGAGGAAAGATTGAAAAGAAGAAATTATCAAAAGAGTCACATTTCCCTGATGTTAAGGAAGTAAAAATTAGGGCAAGATGCATCACAAAAATGTTGGTGATAAAAAAAGGGTCATTTGTAAAATCTTGTTTCACAGACGTACTTTGTGGATTTTCATACCATCTGAATCTGCAATGTCTTTTTTTTTCTCTGTAGAAATTGTACCTATAGTCAAACTCAATGGTCCTCTGAGAAATCTAAATCAGTCCGGTTTAGATTCACAAGGCATCCTCTTTCTAGATTTTCTTCATACTATTTCTGGGCTTATTCTCATCGCAACGTCTCTTTAATTCTTAAAATGGTAGCCGTGGCATGATGGTCAGATCGTTCAGATCAGTGGTACCCCGAGATACAAATGCTTCAAGTTACGAAATGTTCGCGGGAAATATTTTGCTTCAAGATACAAAGAAAATTTCGAGATACGAACAACCACAAAGAGTTCTGCTCTATTCTCCGCTTGTTTAGTCTGATGTTGCGCTGCGCTTCTGGGTCCTGGTGCTCCTATCTCCCAGTGCAAAAAGGGTCTGATATGCTTCAAAATACTTTAAATCACTTTTAAATCTCAGGGTACCACTGTATAACAAAATGACAGCCTTCTGGGTAAGATCCACGTTTTGAGGGCCACTGTTCACCCCCTTATGAATCCTGCATCTCATCATGTTTTGCTCACAGTCACTGACACAGTCAATTTTCACACATAAGCTTCTGTGAGTGCCATATCTACATGGAAACATCACAGCTTGCTCCTTTCTGTGTAATGCAGCTGCTCAAGCTCATCCCCTCCCTCTGTGAGACTATGAAGCAGGTATCCTCTTACAGTTTTTTTTTTGTTCAATCTGTGCAACTCTGAGGAGAACTTTACTATTAGGGGTGTAACTTTCTAAATGCAATATTAATCATAAAAAAAAAATCATAAAACATTTTTTTGCCTCTGCAAAACACACCCTCGGTCCTCCCACAGTCATGCTTTCACCACGCTCCTTTTGGGACTTGTCCTTTGAGTCATGAGTAATGTAGTGCATAATGGCCACCAGTCAAAAGTCAAATAGAATGCCATGAAGTTGTTCAAATGAGAATTAGGAGTTTTCTGTGAGCCACCCAGGATGGAAAGGGACATGAATAAAGTCCAAAGTGCATTGAAGAGTCCTGTGTCTCGTCAATTCACAAGCTAATGAATCCATCATAAATGTGTAGAAATAGCAACAAGCTTCATGCAGTTCAGTGTCTGTGTATGCTAACAAGCTCTAATGGTGTACGAATGTAAGTTGGTGATTGAAATGTTTCTTATTGGACATTGCCCAAATTGGTTCACACCGCCCAACCCTGATCCTATAGCATTATTACAGAAAACACACTTTTGCTGTGTCCCAATCTAGAAATGTGCATCCTCCCAAGTGCGGTTTTTTAATGCCATTTATGGCAAAACAGTGCACCAAGGCCATCTCATTTCACCAAAACTCGAAGGGTCCTTAAAATACTTCCTACTTTTCCCTTAATTCGGAAGATGCATTCCATCCTTCGTGGCCTCAGACATCAGACAATGCTTTGCGTTTTTTTTTCCATTACAATCAACACAAAACACACTTAAATTTGTATTTACACTCAGTAACACATTTTTATTTTAACCTCTTAAGCCCGAGAGTCCCCGGTACCGGGGACTTGCCCCCTTGTGCGTTACATTTTCAATCATAGCTCACTAACCCTGAGAATAACCCACACATATTAAATACTGTTGTGTTAAGCGGAAACTTCTCTAAAAACGTATCTAATTCAATTTCATATTCGTGAACCACAGCTCGAACGCCATGCAAATAAACAACAACATGTCCGGAGAATAATTCATGACCACGTTTTTGTTTATGTGCGATATGTATCCACAATATAAACGGAAACACCCAAACCATTACATTAAATGAAAGCTAACAACCAGCTGAATCCAGCGATATGCAACTCATTTACATTGCATGAAGTATTTCAGAGCAGGGAGCGAAAGTTCCCCGAAAAAACGCCAGCAAAACCAAGCAAGCATGTAAATCTTGTCTTACCTTTGCCGTTTTTTCAACAAAAAAGTTATTTCCATAGCGATAAAAGTCCGTTTGTTGTTATGTCCGGTCGATAGCTTCGCGAAAAGTCCATTTTGGGTTTTTTCTGTTGCTCCAGTGCTCCTCTTACGTCACCAAATATGGAATGACTCCCCGTGCGTAAGAGCACGTCTCTCCACGCTGCGCGTCGTGTGATTCGTCGGCGATCCAGCCAGTCTCAAAATGGTTGAGCTGATTGGTTTCCTCAGAATCAGAGCTTTCCAGCGATGTATAGAGCTCCCGGATTGGACAGATGGTCGGGGGGTAGGGACACGCGGAAGCTCGACGTCGAAAGCGTTTGTGAATGAAATGTTCCCAAAAGCGCAGCAAGATGGCGTAAACGAGCTTCTACCCCCCTTTTACAGTGTTTCTTTAGGAGGTTTTTTTGCTGAAATCATGTCCCATAAGCAAGAAAACAAGACTATGAACGTAGCTGAAGCTTTGGACAAGATTTTCCCATATTTCAATTATTGTGCTAAATTGTGCCAAACTGTGCCAACATGGATTACGCCTGAACTTTGTTCAATCAAAACCTTTACAGAATATTATTTTCTTGTAGTATGAACACCAAACTTGCTACAGATGTCCTTGACATGTAGTTGTTACAATTGATTGTGCTTATTTGCTTCGTTATAAGTAAAATAAGGAGATATTGGAGGAAACATGTGGTTTTTTTTAGGCGGAGTTCATTTTTTGGCCATTCCAACATCAATTACTCCTACCCAGTGTTCTTGACTGTCAAATTAACTCATCCACACCACTCCCCAAGAACCTATCTGCATTTGGATACCAAGATTTGCAGTTTAGGCCTTGTAAAAGCTGAGAAATGCCTTAAAAAGTAAAAGCATAGGATTTTCGGAAAATAGGCCTCAGGGCTTAAGAGGTTAAAAGACAGTCAAGCTTTCAAATATTCAAGCTTTAAATACTGGTAGTGATAGGCAAATTGTATTTTTAATTTATTGTATTTTAACATATTTTAATTTTAAACATCTATTGGAAACATTAACACTCACATAACACTAACTAAATGTTAACAAAGTATTGGTGGATGTCATTATGTAGAAGCAGACGAAAGAGTTTATAAAACTTTTGAAAACAGAATGAAGCTAGAACATCATACACGTTTAATTTACACAGTACATAAAATAGAAAATAATCTAGGGAAATGTGACCAATGCAACCAAAATGAAAATACAGAGCATGTTTTATTACAATGTATTAAAAATAAAAACAGACAAAAAATAAATTAAGAAACAAACAATTAAAAATGTACCCTAAAACTCTGTAAAATATATTAGGCAACAAAGGAACATAGTGATCTTTCAAATGTATCAGACACGAAACTTAAATATAAAAGAAACACTTAAAGAAAAATATTAATAATACAAGAATGTTTCATTCATTCAGTTTGGGATCCAAACTACTGATCCAGCTGGTGGTGCTAATGTACAATATGCAAACTGCCAAAAACAACAGAAGAAGAATAAAAGGCTAGACCGTCCCGTTCACTAAGGGTTTCGGCAGCCTTTGGAGGATACTCTGGGTACTCCAGTTTTCCCCCACATTCCCCAAAACATGCAATAGACCAATTGAATACTGGTCATTTTTCCTTAAAAGTTAATGTTGCTCTCTGATGGACTGGTAACCTGTCCAGGCTGCACCTTGTGCGCTGGATGCACAAAGTGAGCTGGAGACAAGTAAGTAAATGAGATAAATGAATCAAACAATTTGGAAAATACAGTAGGATAAAAAAGTATTTAGCCAGTCACCAATTGTACAAGTTCTCCCAGTTAAAAAGATGAGAGAGGCCCGTAATGTTCATCAAGATAGACCTCAGCTATGAGAGGTCTAAATAAGAAAGCAAAATCCAGAAAATCACAATTGTCTGATTTTTAAAGAATTTATTTTCAAAATATGGTCAGTGTTTCCCTTACCATTATATTAGGGGGGCGCCCCGCCCCCCCAACGGCACCCCCCGCCCCCCTTGAAGGTCAAGTTAATTTTATTTTATTTTCGTCGAATAACGACAGAAGTAATTTATATATAACAGGTCTTTGCTTTTTTCTTTTATTAAACTAAATAGCATTATGTTATTTATACGATGGCATGTAATTTCTGTCTCAACGTTTGCGCGTTTACAATTGTCCTCTGTATTGCGCATGGCGGAGTTCCGCTCCGATGCGTGCGCACACACACACCCATTAGTGATGGGAAGTTTGGATCATTTTACGGATTCGGTTCTTTGAGTCTCGTTCAGTAAAATGAACGGATCTTTTTTCGAGTCATTTCGTTCATTTTACTAAAATATCAATAAATGTTGTGTGTTACTTCCACATCTACTAGCGTTATATACACAAACGCGAATCACACTACAAATAAGACAAAACTATAATGCTAAATTTAAAATGAATATAAATATATTACTAAAGCCTACCTGGGTCTTTTAGTCTGGTTTACCCAAACTCTGATCTGTCTTCTTTAGATTTAAATCTCTTTTGTTCGACACAAAATTACTTCACTCTGATGTTAACGTGTGCAGTCCGAGCACTCAGTCCGGACTGGCTTCTTTAGCACTTTTGTCACGTGACCACTATAGTGCCGGGATCCGAAAAGATTCGTTCTTTTAGCGAGTCCGGGTCCTTTCGGTCTTTTCTCTTTCCCGCTCATGCTGCATTGGTTAACATTACGGAGCGGCCATGAGCCGGAACCCGAAAAGATTAGGTCTTTTTGCGAGTCTCCGAGTCGTTTCGGTCTTTTCTCTTTCCGGCTCATAATTTGCTAAATGTCCAATAATTTGTTTGTTACATTGTGATTTTAGTGTTGATATGTTAATGTTATTTAGTATCTTTTGATTCTAATTTATTTTTTATTTATCATTATTATTATATACAGTGTTTCACCTAGGATCATGGCCTTGGCGGGGGGGGGGGGGGGGTTGTGGTGTTATGGGTGGTGCGGCAAAACACTCACACAAACACTTAATAGTGTTTATATGTTTCTTTTAATTGCAGTATACCAATATATTATAATGTCTGAACAATTACTGTACAATAACTAAACAACTGTAAACTGAACTAAACACTAAACATCACATTTATTTAATATGTTAATTATTCACAAAGTGTGCAGCTTTTGTCACTGCAGTGTATCTTTCTGGGCTTCTGAAAGAACATTTCCAGAGCATCTTGGTATGGATAGTCTGAAACTTCTGGCCCATTTATTGAGATCCGCATGCAGGCTGCAAGATGGTCCCCTTGCAGCCTATTGCGAATGTCTGTTTTGACCTGTAAATACATTAACTGTTATGCTTTAAAAGTGATAACTGATAGTAACAACAGTAAAAATCAACTTAACATAGTGATAGTTTAAAGCAGGAAATGCCATTGTATAACTAACTAGCTAGCTATTAATTAAGCAATTTATTTATCAATTCGTTCATTCATGCTTGTGTGTATTTACTTACTTACTAAGATCAGTCTTGTACAGCCAGGGGAGTATTTTGCCTCTGACAGCCAAGCTGGGTCAAAACCTGTCGTTCTGTGGTGGCTAGACATTTGCTGTTTGTCAGGGGCAAGACATGCAGCACTTGGGCTCTTTTCTGTACTTTGATTCGGAGTAGGAAAGCTACACCAGCTGCTGCTCGCAGCAGAACACGTGCTGTCATCGTCAATAAAGTATTTATAATATCTGAAAAATATTTTATGAGAGAAGTAAGCAGTAGTAGTAATAAATATTAAAATAATAGTAATCGTTCACTAATCATGAACTAATATTTGCATACTGACTTTGCCTAACGTTGTGGCGCGGTCACGTGACAAAAGAACGAAATGACCCGGACTCGCTGAAAGACCTAATCTTTCGGAGAGACTCGCAAAAAGACCTAATCTTTTCGGGTTCCGGCTCATGGCCGCTCCGTAATGTTAACCAATGCAGCATGAGCCGGAAACAGAAAAGATTAGTTCATCTTTCGAGTCATTCGGGTCTTTTCGGTCTTCTGTCATTGATGATGAACGGGTTACGCTCGGAAAACCACAAGAATGATGCGCATGCGCCAATGAATGAATCCCTCTCCAACACGACTCGTTCATAAAGTGTCACATTAAAGATTCGTTCAAAAAGAACGAATCGTTCATGAACGACACATCACTAACACTCACACCCATCAGCGGACAGAGTTCGCGCGTCGAAGAGTATGTCGCAGCAGGCAAAAATATCCGCGTTTTTTAAACGCTCCCAAGGTGGTGACGATGACAGCACGTGGTCTGCTGCGAGCAGCAGCCGGTGTAGCTTTCCTACTCCGAATCAAAGTACAGAAAAGAGCCCAAGTGTTGCATGTCTTGCCCCTGACAAGCAGCAAAAGTCTAGCCACCACAGAACGACAGGTTTTGACCCAGCTTGGCTGTCAGAGGCTAAATACTCCCCCTGGCTGTACAAGACTGATCTTGGTAAGTAAGTAAATACACACAAGCATGAATGAACGAATTGATAAATAAATTGCTTAATTAATAGCTAGCTAGTTAGTTATACAATGGCATTTCCTGCTTTAAACTATCACTATGTTAAGTTGATTTTTACTGTTGTTACTATCAGTTATCACTTTTAAAGCCTAACAGTTAATGTATTTACAGGTCAAAACAGATATTCGCAATAGGCTGCAAGGGGACCATCATGCAGCCTGCATGCGGATCTCAATAAATGGGCCAGAAGTTTCAGACTATCCATACCAAGATGCTCTGGAAATGTTCTTTCAGAAGCCCAGAAAGATGCACTGCAGTGACAAAAGCTTCACACTTTGTGAATAATTAACATATTAAAATAAATCTGATGTTTAGTGTTTATTTCAGTGTACAGTTGTTTAGTTATTCTACAGTAATTGTTCAGACATTATAATATATTGGTGTACTGCAATTAAAAGAAACATAAACACATAAAGTGTTTGTGTGAGTGTTTTGCCGCACCACCCATAACACCACAACCCCCCCCCCACCCCCAAGGCCATGATCCTAGGGGTAACACTGCATTTATTATACATTTATTATAAAGGCTGAGGTTTGTTATTTACTGAAAAGTTATATTTTAACTGGTGTCAATTATCTAATTTTGCATTTGATCAGACTCAGCCCATTGTGTTACTAAAGGATATTATATTTTCCTGTTACAGCTGTAGTCAGAGGAAGACAACAAAATAATAATAATAATAATAATAATAATAATAAAGTTCTGTTCAATCATGGCATAACATGTTTATTTATAAAAAAGGTTTGCCCTTATAAATAAAGAGCGAGTTATTTTATCATGTTTATTATTATTATTGACAGCTGTTATAATAAAGTTTTTTCAATTCATGTTTTTGTGTTTTACTTTGGTACCTAAATTGGTACAGAGAACCGCAGATTTTCACTGGTATCGGTGCTGAATACTGAACTTTTGGTACAGTGACAACCCTACATCACATTGTCAGACCATCGAGGATGGGAATTCAAGTGGGGGCTGGGAGAGGCAGTTTGGGACAAGGTGTGAGGGGGCGATTTGAGAATGTGTGTATGTGCTGGGAAGCCAGTGGGGGCATTAGCCGTCTCTGGAAGCATTGAGGTGCTTCAGCAAGAAAGAACCTGATACCAACTGCCCTTCCACACAACCCCCATCCCACACCAATATTTTTAACAATCACAAAGTCGTTACACCCTGTCCCCTCCTCATCCTCTGGCTCATTCCAAATGCATTGGAATGTTCCACCATGAGCTGTTTGGTGCTCAAACACAGTAAACAAACAAGACCAAACCTAACCTCATACACCGATTATACATCCCATGTTAGAGTATGGTAGAGTACAGTACACATTGGAGATCTCTTCCACTTTCTGCCGTTAGTACAGGTACTTTTTTTTTTTTTCAAGGTACGTAGTTTTCTAAAAATGCACAGTAACAATGCTGTGTACCTGTGCACTGAGTTTAGGCCTCTACACACCGGTCCGAACTGAGATTCCCACTAATCTTTGGATGGCTTCTCAGCAGGGTGCTCTTCGTCTGGGTCAAGGAAATATTAATGCTCTCTGGATGAAAATGCAGTTTGCGGCACAACAAATGCTCACCGCGCCAAATCAAATGGGGAAACAGGAAAGAACAGCAGCAGGAAGAAGACGACGACAGAGGACAATTCAAACACAGGGAGCTGTTTGTCAAAAATGTGGAGAAAAGAGAGAAATAGAAACTGTTTCAGAAGAAACAGCAGGGTGCATTCACACCTCCATTAGGAAAAGCGGGGTGGTAAGCCATGAATTAATGAGATACCATGGGGATGGCTTTGGTGAAAATAGGTGTGTACTAACTGCTTCTTTTTTCTCTCACATTTGATTCAATGATGGAGTTTACGCTTCATCAAGCAGAGCAGAAGTGTATGATTTGCTCAGATGCTTCTCGAGCAGGGTCATTGTTAACAGTGTGAGCTCATTCAGATCTCAACAGCTGCAGATATTGTGGTATCAAAATGGCATATCATTTCACTTAAAATGTCAGTCTTTTTACTACGGTTGATGAAAGCAGCACAGGCAGGAGGCTTATCAAATTCAACTGTATTTACCAGGTGTTAATCAATTAGCTGCCTTTGCCCACAACAACATTGGAATTTAATCAATACATTTGTAATTGAAGATTTACCAAAAGCCCACTTGCGAGTAATGTCTGGTAGTAACAAGAGGAAATTGTCCAACACTATGTCTAGGTTGCTACAGATATATATGTAATAACAGCATCTGTCTCCACAAAAAAACATGCATGAAATTCTTTAACCATTAAAAAAAAACATTTCAAAATGTGACCCAAACAAGTTCCAGCCACTGCATAAGTATAGCTTACAAATTTAAACAATACTTTCATGCATTTTATGTTGTTTTCACACATTCATGTAACCACGCACTGATTTGATAGTTTCTCGTGAATATTAACAGACCATTTTTGCATGTTTTTCATATATATATTTTGCACTATATTACAGGAGTTTCAGTAAGTACCAAAATGATAAATTACTGAAAATTAATCTGGTTATTGTTTAAAATACAGTTAATAGTTCAAGTCTAGTCTTCAGCAGAAACAAAATCATACATTGTAAATTATTTTTCAAAAATTATTTTGGAGTGTTGTGACCCTTCAACTACACAGTGGACAAGGTTCAACAGTCTGTTTTTAAGTTCAATTTGAGCCGGTTATTTATAAAAACGGACACGCCTGACGAGTTTGATACCAAACCTCTCCCTATGATCGCTACTGAGTATGTGCAGACTCCTGCTCACTCTCAAATCCTCTTTATTTCAGCACCAAACACCCCAATGGCTGGAGCCTATGATTGTTTGTTTTTTTTTTTTTTACAGTTTATAGATTAACCAGTTATCTATCCCATTAAATCACCAAAAAAAAAAATACTACTCTGAAAGTGACAAGGAAATATCTGTAATAGTCTACTTTGTAATAGTCTACTTAAGTACTAAAATATCTGTAATAATCTACTGGTTAATCTACTATCAAAACAATCTCCCCAGCCATCAAAACAATATCAAGTTAAACATTTCTTCTGACCACAAGTGTAAATAAAATAGAGTTTATGGTATATTTTTAAAAATGCTTTTTCTAACAGAACTTCCATCTTTCAGAGCAGAAGACCAGTATAGAACATGTGATTCAAGTGCTAGCTGATGGCTAATCCCTCACCTGTGCTTCACCTATGAATGCTAATGTTATGAAATATGATTCCATCATAAAAACCATTTAACCACACACTCTACATCTCCACCCCTTCTTCCTGTCGCCATTATAAACACCCAGAAGAACCCAGTGTGCTCAAGTTTTAGCGCTGCAGCAATTACTTATGGTGACGTCGATGCGTAACAATAAAAGTCGAACACAAAACTCACCCGCGCATTCACGAGCTGAATCCCTTCTGTCCGGTAGCCATGCTCAGAATAAACGCGCCATTGGTAAACTATAATCACACAATTTAAACAGAGCGTGTGCGGAAAAACCCAACAAGAACCCCCTCTCTTGTTTATCTGTAGTCGAGCACGAGCGTGTGTTACACACCATGAACGGGAAAAGAAATTCAACTCACGCCGTGCGTCATCACCACCAGACGGAGGTCACGTGATCACGAGAGGCGAGAAGGGCCTGACCGCAAATAATCCTCCTCGCAGCAGACTGTAGTGCGGGTATGATCTAACACGTATTTGATGCTTTACTGCGCATGCTCGGGAATATTACCGGCGTTTCCAAAAATGTCTGGTGTCAGACTTTCACTAGCACTCTCCTACTAATGGACTTACATGTGCCTGGAACTCTATTGGATAGTACACGACACTATTGATGGGATTTATAGCTCTTTGGAGAGAGCCGGTTCACTTTAAAGAGCGGTTAAAAAAAATGCTCATTTGGCTCATTTTTTTTATAGATATTTTTTGACTTTTAAGAAACCAGCCTGGGGTTAATTTATTTAATCCTGGAAATAATCACAGGAATTATGGTCTGAGATTTTTTTTTTACCAATACCCGTACTTGAGTTTGAAATATTCTGAAATATTGATTATTCCTTCATGTGCATGGGGGTATTATTGCGTCCAGGAGAAAAAGAAATAACTTTCTGATCTACAAATAAATACTGTCCAGGGTGTACCCCTGCCTCTCACCCAATGTGTGCCGGAGATAGGCATCGGCAGACCCCCGTGACCCCGAAAGGGAATAAGCGGGAATGAAAATTAATGAATCTACAAATAAATATGAAGGGATTACACAAATATAAATCCGAACCTATTCACAAATGTCTTTTCAGGAGTAACAAAAATAAATCTGATCCACAAATATCTTTTCATAAGTTACAAATACAAATTCGTTTAAATCTTGACCTGTGAGTTGTGAATCTCTCACTGAGCATTTGTGAATCTTTCAAGAGTGCCACAGATCCTCAAAGTGAACAGCAATAGTCAGTTTATAGTCAGTACTACAGTAATGAGGATTGTTGCTGCTAGGGATGGAACTAATGCTCCAGGAAATAAGAGCTGAGGATGTTGCTGGTGGTGCTGGGGATGGAGCTGTTGTGGCTCAGGAAGATGTTGCTGCTGGGGATGGAGCTTGTGCTGCTGCTGATGATGCTGCTACTGCTGGGAATAGAGCTGTTGCTGCAGGCAATAATAATTGAAGTGGTTCTGCTGGGGATAGATATTCATGGAGTGCCACTGGGCATAGAGATAAAGGTGGAGCAAATGTAAGTGCAGCAGATTGACATCCATGTTGGCCATTGAATTGATGTCGTGTATGTTAGAAGCATTGCTGGTGCAGTGGGTGGAGGCTGTCTGAATGTGTTTTTTTTTCAGCGACCAAGATGCTTGATTCTCACAAGCCTTTAGGCTACAGTTGAAGTGCAATAGCAGCAGTGACAATATGCCGTGTATCTGCAGGCTAGACAGCACTTTGTTATGATCTAAAACACAAAAAGAATAACTTTGATCAGCTTTCTTATATATAAACCAGTATACACTGTACTTGACCATTAAGCTACTCAAAGACAATTTCTACTAATCATACTTTTCAACATGTAAGTTATTGTTTGTGCGTGTACAATAATTTCTTGACTGCAGTATGGTAACAATAAACAGAACTATAAAGTAACGTAAAGGAAAACTTATGTCTGATTATGATGTAAAGCATATTTCCCTTTCTAATTTAACAAATGGAAAGAAAAACATAAGTAATATTGACAATTTCTTGAAAATCACGTATCAACTTGCTTGAATGTGTAATAACTAAAAAACCACACATGCTATATTAGCTAATAAAAACACATTTTTAATGTAGGATAGTTTTCAATTTATTAATTGAAGCTATGAATTTTATTCAATAATTTTCATTCACTTAGAGGTGTGTGTTTCAGTAAAGTACCACAAATTACTCAACCAGATTAATAAATGCTGAAGTCAAACCCCTTGTAAACACTGTAATGGACACGTTGAGGGTCATTTTGTGATGTCAGGAGACGTATGTTTAGTTTTTACATTACTTACCTCTGAAACGCTGCAAGCACCTTCCATCTTTCTCCGCTTCACTGACTAGACCCATCTCCACAAAATAAATGCGCAGCGAGAGATTTACAACTCACAGGTCACGGATTCACAAATATAGAGAAACAGATCCACAAATAAATCGAATTGCATTTGCATTTGTAACTTTTTGAAAAGATATTTGTCCATCGGATTTATTTTTGTGTTTACTGACGTAGTTGTATAAATCATTTATTTATCTACCTGACGCAATAATACCCCCATACATTTAATACATGTGGACTTTTAAAGTATGATATGGATTCTTTAAAAATATTCCACTGCCAAATTACTGAGTTGACAGTTAAATCACTATTTACCCTTTGTATAAAATGTATGTGTGTAAAACTACTTTGAATTGTTTTTTTAATGCTAAACCTAAACACTTATAAATACACAAACAACAAAGCAGTCTTCAATAAAGTTTTACCCAAAACCCTTTAGTAGAAAAACTTCCACACAAGTACATTTTTAACAATACTGTACTGAAAAACACTAAACGATATTTTAAAACTATATAAACCCAAAAACAAATTAAGTCAGGGCGGCAGGTTGTGCAGTGGGTAGCATTGTGGCCTTCCAGTTAGAAGGTTGCTAGTTTGAGACTCGCCGGTGACCTTCTTGGAAGGAGTTTGCATGTTCTTCCCGTGCTTGCGTGGTTTTCCTCTGGGTACTCAGTTTTCCCCCACATTCCCAAAAACATGCTGTTAGGTTAACTGAATAATCTAAATTCCCCTTAGGAGTGAATGTTGCCCTGCAATGGACAAGTGACCTGTCCAGGGTGTACCCTTGTATCTCGCCCAATGTATACAGGAGATAGGCCCTGTGACCCCAAGAAAGGAATGAGGTTGGAAAATGAATGAATGAACAAAATAAGTCGAAATGAATTACCTACTATACTATTTCCAAAAAGATAAAACAGTTTCAGTCTTTATGGTCTCTCTCTTTCTTTTCTTTCTGCAAATTCGAATTGAGAAACATAATTTTAATGGTAGTTTTGCTGGTGCAAAGTTGCATGTGAGTAGAAAATCAAGACCACCCACTTGTTTAAAAATATTATGTGGAATAAAGAACCACAGGGAATCAGGATCTGCCACACACTTTTTGATCCAGTTAATTTTAAACGTATTATTCATATCTGTATAATCAAGCAGTTCAAATCCACCAACAGATTTTTTATCAGCCATTAAACATTTTTAAGTTGATGAGGTTTGTTATACCAGCAGAAGTTAGCCAACAATCTAATAATATCTTGACAAGTAGACTTTTGAACAAACAAAGAAAGATAAATATTACATTTCAACATTTCTGTCAACGAAGATTAGCGTCATCGCCTGCGACGCACGTTTCTATCAGCAGAACGGGATACCAGGCAGGTGACTGTTGTAAACAAAACAAAAAGGTATATACTTTAACTTTTCAAAAGTCTGCTGTTTTATTTTTATAAATGCAGGATTCATTTTATTGCACTCTGTTTGTTTCCCCGATGAGGGGCACGTTATACACGTTCCATCTTGTTGTTGTTTTTTCGAATCCTCAAAATAAAAATGACATCAATTTTATGACGGATTTCTTTATTACATTTCTTTAATTTCATCAAATCAATGAAACGTGATTCATCAATATTGTAATGAAGATAAACTTGAGGCGGCATTGTACAACAGAGTAGTCACGTGGTGCGTCTTTCTCTACAGGATGCGCAGCAGGGAAACTAAACATTTAATCACGAAGCTCATTATGTATTTGTAGCCAACTCAGTCATTTTGATAGTAGGCTAATGTAGATACATACAGCATGTGTTGCCTTCATTATAAGGCTTCTATAAGGCTTTTAATTTTATGCGGCTCCAGACATATTTGCTTTTTGTTTCTTTGGATCAATATTATCTAGCCACAGGGGTTTCAAGGCAGTGACTTCTGTGCCGGTCCGAAGCCCGGATAAATAGAGAGGGTTGCGTCAGGAAGGGCATCCGGCGTAAAACATGCCAAAAAAACAAATATGCGAGTCATCAAATCAATTTTCATACCAGATCAGTGGAGGCCCGGTTTAACAATGACCGCCTCCGGTGCTGTTGACTTACAGGGTGCGGGTGGAAATTGGACTACTGTTTGTCGAAGAAGGAGAGGAGGGAGAAGGATTCGTCGACAGAAAGAGAACAGGAAAGGCAGGAGTGTAGATCTGAGAATAGGGACTCTTAACGTTGGTACAATGACAGGGAAGGGTAGGGAGCTGGCGGACATGATGGAGAGAAGGAAGGTAGATATTCTGTGTGTGCAGGAGACCAGGTGGAAGGGTAGCAAAGCGCGTAGTATTGGAGGGGGACACAAACTGTTTTACTATGGTGTGGTGTATAGAAATGGGGTAGGAGTGATCCTGAAGGAGGAGTTTGTGAGGAATGTTTTAGAGGTGAAAAGAGTGTCAGACAGGGTGATCAGTTTGAAGTTAGAAATTGAAGGGATGATGTTGAATGTAGTGAGTGGATATGCTCCACAAGTAGGCTTTGGAAGAGAAGGAGACATTTTGGAGTGAGTTGGATGAGGTGATAGAGAGTGTTCCCAGAGGGGAGAGAGTAGTAGTGGGAGCAGATTTCAACGGGCATGTTGGCGAGGGCAACAGAGGTGATGAGGAGGTGATGGGCAGGTTCTGTGTTAAGGAAAGGAACCTAGAAGGACAGATGGTGGTGGACTTTGTCAAGAGGATGGAAATGGCTGTAGTTAATACTTATTTCCAGAAGAGGGAGGAACATAGAGTTACCTACAAGAGTGGAGGTAGGAGTACGCAGGT
>SRMA01026198.1:23835-44846 GCA_007224835.1 Danionella cerebrum | reverse complement strand
AAAAATTTCCTGTGAGACCTTTCGTATCTTGAGTTTTATGTTACTGAGAAATGTAACAATTAATTAAGTTACATTTCTGAATGTACCTTTTTTTATCTCTCGTTGTTTCTCAAATTACAGACCTCTCCACTCTTTTTATGTGGAAGAATTTGCAAAATTGGCAGCTGAAGATTTTTTGCCCCAGTGTACATTTGTGAACATTACATAGAAAACCCTAGTATTTGACCTAAAACAAATGCAAGGAGTCGTTACTCTTCTGCTTTAAGACACTGGTAAACACACCAAAGAAAGTGTTGCTACTCCCATCACCATTCTCATGCTTCTGGTGCTGGTCTCGAGCTTGTTGGGACTCCTGGCAAACATATATCGTGAGCCTTGGACGGACACCCCTATAAAGAAAAAAAAACACATTTTTTAAATTAACATTTTTACGCAAAAGTATTTTTAAAAAAAGTTTGCAAATCCCTTAAAAACTGAGAAGGGCTCATCGTTTGAAACAAGTTAAAAGACGTTTTTAGCCATTCGCTTTTTGTGAACTCGAGCTCACACCCATTGCCTGTTTATTATTAAAAGAAGCTAACATGCTACGTGCTAACAGCTAATATCCAGATACCCGCTTCTAATGATTTAAAAGAAAAACCTTCAGTGAGTGTAAAAAGTAGTAGTCCATGAAAGAGATACCTTGTTTCTTTTTCAGCAATCATCTTATGCGAGCTAAAGCTCACACCCATTGCCTGTTTATTATTAAAAGAAGCTAACATGCTACGTGCTAACAGCTAATATCCAGATACCCGCTTCTAATGATTTAAAAGAAAAACCTTCAGTGAGTGTAAAAAGTAGTAGTCCATGAAAGAGATACCTTGTTTCTTTTTCAGCAATCATCTTATGCGAGCTAAAGCTCACACCCATTGCCTGTTTATTATTAAAAGAAGCTAACATGCTACGTGCTAACAGCTAATATCCAGATACCCGCTTCTAATGATTTAAAAGAAAAACCTTCAGTGAGTGTAAAAAGTAGTAGTCCATGAAAGAGATACCTTGTTTCTTTTTCAGCAATCATCTTATGCGAGCTAAAGCTCACACCCATTGCCTGTTTATTATTAAAAGAAGCTAACATGCTACGTGCTAACAGCTAATATCCAGATACCCGCTTCTAATGATTTAAAAGAAAAACCTTCAGTGAGTGTAAAAAGTAGTAGTCCATGAAAGAGATACCTTGTTTCTTTTTCAGCAATCATCTTATGCGAGCTAAAGCTCACACCCATTGCCTGTTTATTATTAAAAGAAGCTAACATGCTACGTGCTAACAGCTAATATCCAGATACCCGCTTCTAATAATGTAAAAAAAAAATACCTTTAGTGAGTGTAAAAAGTAGTAGTCCATAAAAGAGATACCTTGTTTCTTTTAGTTAATGAATTTTGGGGCTCTCCAGCTCACAACCATTGCCTCATGCTTTAATAAATCCGGCAGAACAAACTCATTCATTTTCCTACCCCATTGTTTCATTTCTGAGTTAAAGGGTCTGCCGGGATCCGTAGCTCACTTCAGGCGAGAGGCAGGGGTACACCCTGAACAGGCGGCAGGGCAACACACACAGTCACTCACACATTCACACCTAAGAGGAATTTAGATAAAAAACAATCATTGCTAGAGGAAACTTAAAGCAATATGATTTATATGCCTCTCCTCTGTACATTTTGCTCTTTTTTTCTTCCACGCAGGTTTTGTTTCACAATCCTCTCCCATATACGGTTATCCACATGTCTTCTACACTTTTTCCTCTCTCTATTACTGTGCTTGGACACAAAGCTCCATGAACAGCAGGCATCTTTTGCAATTACCTTTTGTGTCTCGGCGTTCACAACTAAGGGGAATTTAGATTCTTCAATTAGCCTGGGGAAAACCGAAAAACCCATGCAAGCATGGTGGATTTAAACACTAATTCCTTTACAAACAAACCCCCCGCCATGTCGGGTACTACACAGTACACATTGATTGCCTTTTGACACACAAGTAGACTGTGTGTGATGCCAAACCGTACTTGAACTGATTTCAGAAACAACGATTGGACAAATAGAGTAATCTCGGTAATAGAGTAATAACTATATAACTATTCATAGCAATTTTTGTACATTTACAATACTAGCGCAGAGTCTTACCGTGCTTTGAGAGCATTAAAAAGTCGAATGCCATCAGCAGGTCCACAGATCTGAATGACATCCTCCCGGGTCAGTTTCAGAAGATCCGCCCCTAGGGTTTCAAATCACAGTTTTCATTTCTATTTGAACTTTACACAACGATTAATATGAATTAGAGGAAAACATTGTTTAATCTGAATGGGGGTGATGTAAAAGCAGTGTGGCTGAGTGATCGAAGCCTGACGTGAGAGCTGCATGGAATGTGTAGCACACTTATGTAAGTTTGATCGTCCCTTTACCCGAGAAGTTTGTGAAGAGACGGCAGAATGGAGAAAAGCGGTTTCTATGGAGCCACTGCTGTGCTTCTTGTGGCGTTGCCGTGGGCAACAGATTCTGTTTATTCAAGGCAAAGAGAAAGGACAAAATAGGCCTTAACACAGCGACCATAAACTGATCAAAACCTGTCTGATTTGTCCAGTGACCAGTCCCTTCACCAAAAACACATTAACCTCCCTGGCTTGAGTTGAACACACACATAATAAAATGCTTTGCACACCAGCAAAGTTTCACCGCTGGCAAAAAAAAAAATCATTAAACAAATACAAATTAGCAAATAAATTCAGGTACCTGATTGCTTTCACTTTCTCTTCTAAGTAGATGGGACGACAACTGTAAGGCAGAACGTCTCTCAATTTAAAAATCTCAGATTTTCTGGAGAGTTATCAGTGTTATGAGGAAGCATGAGATGACTAACGGGGATAATGCATTATGGGTGACAAAAAACAATGGGATAAAGCCTGGGGTAATACCAGGATAAGAGCTAAAGCAAAGTAATGTAAAGATTGTGGTTATTTCTACACACCAGTATCAGCAACACTTAGAGCAATAAAGCTTAAATAAAAATGCTCACATGTTTACACATTTTCTGATTCCATTTTTTAGAAATTATGAATGATAATGAAGAAGCATGTTTTCCACTCATTAGTTGTTGGGTGAAGCCATCTATTGTCAAACAACTGTGTTGACTGTGCCAGAAGTAGGTCATTACTACACACAAAGTGCCACAAAGTAACTGCATACAATACAACACATACAACCCTCGTTTATCGCAGTAGAACTGGCCGCAATAGCTGAAAATCCACGAAGTAGGGACACCGTATTTACAGCATTTATTTAACAGATATTCAGTTTTCAGACTTTTAAAACCCTCATTTTACATAGTACTGTTAACAATCCACCTTTTACAGTAACGTACAGATATCTACAATACGTACACACAGTACACAGGCACAAATGATAAGCAATAAAACAGTAAGTGAACATAAAAAATAGAAAAATTTCTGGAAAATCCGCTATATATTTTCTCTTATAATACACATATGTAATGGAAAAAATCCGCGAAGTCGTGAATCCATGATAGCTGAACCGCGAAGTAGCGAGGGTACGCCAAACAGCTCTTTCCGGAAGCAAGTTATTTGGAGTGATGAGACCAAACTTGAACTTTTAGGCCACAACTATAAACGGAACTCAATCCCCACTGTGAAACACAAAGATGGGTCACTGATGTTTTGGGGATGTGCGATCTCCAATGGCACAAGAAAGATGAATGTTATCAAAGGATACTGGAAAAAAAACGTACACTCATGAGCCGAGAAGCTGCGCATGGGACGTTACTGTACATTCCAACACGACAACGATCCAAAACGATCCAACGGCAACACAAAAATACGTTTCACCAGAACAAAGTGAAAGTTCTGGAATGGATCTCAGTCTCCTGACCTCAAATATAATCAAACAATTCTGTGAAGAACTCAAACGTACAGTTCATTCAAAACAGCCCAAGGATTTACAAGAGGAGGCTTTTTTGTCAAGAAGAATGGTGAAGATAAAGAACCTCATCAACTACAACCTCAAGAGACTTCAGGCTGTTGTTGTTAAAGGGGGGAATACAAAATATTAAGAGCATGGGGTAAACTTTTGATTAGGGTCAATTTGAAAGAGTACACAGTTGTTTGACAATAAATGGCTTCATCCAACCACTTAAGAGTGAGGGGAAAATTTTTGTGTTGAAATGAAATTTTCCGGAAAAATGACCAAGAAATCAACTATTTTTATTTAGTAACCAACCAATTCTAACAGTGAGAAATCAGTTCAAAGCAAACTAAAATATGGAGGGTGTACCCATGATGTCACGTTAGTCGGAAGTCAAACCATTTTTGTACGCAAACAGTGAATGTAAGTAAAAGCTTAAAATACGGAAGCGCTGTTGTGCAGTTTTCAAAGAGTTCAGGAAACCCATTCTATAGACTGCTGAAATCTAAATTCTCTTCGATTTGAAGGAATATGTGGAAAACAGGAGGTGAAAGCTGGATGTGGGGTCTCCATTTCGTGTCTGGAAAGACTTTTGACGAAATCACCTCATTAATTAATCGTAAATGTAATTTTTTGGGCAACTTTGTGATATGTGCAATTTACTTTAAGACACTCCTTAATTCTATTTTCAGTCAAACATGTTTTAAATGAGATGAACAGTTTAAAATGCACCCACTAGACGTCTTTCTGGTGATTGAAAGAAAGTTTTGCAGTATTATGAAGTAAATGTTTCACCTGCACAAATGTGTGACCCTGAGTGAGAGCTAGCTAGGCGTTCTGTAGCTAATGCTAATGTAATAAAAATGACACGCACAGATCCACATGCAACCAGAATGTACATAGATTTCTGTCAAATTATTTCGAGGAACCCTGCTTTAAAGTAAAAGCTGGCGCATGGGCTTTGGCATGTGTGGATACACGGCTCCTGCTGAGATGGTAGAATATGCTAAAGCCATCTGATATATTTAAACTAGAGTGTCGCTTGTAAATATTATTAACGGAAAATAACAAAGGGTGTGAAATGAAATAACACAGGGTTTCTGTTGAAATGAGATCAATTAGTATTGCTTCATCAATCACAGTCAAACCCCGTTATTTGTAAAGCTTTACACGTCTCACTGAATCTGAAATGTGGTAATATAACATCAAAAAAATTACCAGAGGACTTTAACAGCTGCTGGAGCAGTTTAAAAGATAACAAATGGTCTTTGATGCAATGGTTTGGTCCTTTTGATTATTATTGATGTATGGATTCACCCACAAACCCAATTCCACAGTAATTAACCATTTCATGATAAGTCTTAGATGATACACAAAGCATTATTTAGCACCTCAGTATCAAATACATTTTCTGGAACAAAGTAAAATACTTATGCGAGATGACATAGATTGCAGAAATGGCTTATAATGAATGTTAAAGGGTATTTCTTGGTCAAGTATATTGCTTTGGATTTTAAATGCGTGAAAATGAAATTTAATACAACAGAGATCTCACATATAGAAAAAGGAGGGAAAAAATATCACAGCTAGACTCACATCTGCTAACTGTACGACCGGCTCCGGTTGGTGATTGGGTGAACCATTTCTGCAAGTAAAAAATATATCAGAAGCCATTAAATGACAGATTAAACTATTATATTAGGGTTTTTTTGTGCTGTCAATTGATTTAACAAAAATTAACTAATTAATCACACAACTTTTTGCAAGGGCAGCCTTCCAGTTACAAGGTTGTCGGTTCAATTCCTTCCTGGAAGGAGTTTGCATGTTCTCCCTGTGCTTGCATGGGTTTCCTGAGGGTTTTACCCCCGTGACCCCAAAAGGGAAAAGAGTGGAATGAATGAATGAACTTATTGCAAGTTAAAAGACTGAAACTTTAGTTGAGTAAGTAACTACAATGAAACAGGCAAAAAGGCATAAATAAAAGCATTGATATAACAGACTGTGACAAAGAGTCTTATCCATACTTCTTTGCACAATTAACAATTTGCAACATGTAAATAACGTGTCTATTATTCTAAATTAATCGCTGGAATAACATTTAACGCTAATTTTGACAGCACTAGATTTGTTTGGGGTTTTGGGGTTCTATGAGGATTTTGTTGCTAGCACAGAGAGCCTCACAGGGGAATGTTCCCTAGGAAGAACTCAATTTTAATTTAAATTTCATCACAGGAGATAAAGGGATCGGTTTAGTGAAGCTCCAGTCACTCACATAACCTTTCTTTCTTGAAGATTTTGATGACATTGAGTTAGAATACAGTAATGCAAGTAATATTTACTATTAGATTCTTTTTTCAAAAGAACTTCACATTTTACTTTTTATGCATAGATTTTGCAATTTAATACTATTTTGCTGCTTTAGCTAAAAAGTGCTTTAAATCCATCATTCCAAAAGTGCTAGAACTTTTGAGATCTACTACAGCAATAAGCTAGAGTGACACTTTCAGGAATGTTTTTGTTGTTTTTATACACTGCCGCTTATGAGGTGACGCAAGTTAAAGACTCATGTCACATGATGCGCTTTCACTTTTGCTAACGTTACCAGTCAAACAAGCTAGTTTAGCAAGAAGCTGAAATAAACATTTTATGGGCAGAATAGTAAAAAGGAGGTTAACAACAGCTAAATGTTTAGTATTTAATTTTTTTTAGCTAAAAAAATAGCAGGGTATATAGATATAAACAGTGAGGGAAATAAGCATTTGAACACCCTGCTATTTTTCAAGTTCTCCTACTTAGAAATCATGGAGGGGTCTGAAATTTTCAGCGAAGGTGCACATGCACTGTGAGAGACATGATCTAAAAAGAAAATCCAGAAATTACGATGTTTATTTTTAACAAGTTTATTTTTAACAAGGAGCAAGCCAGTGTATGGAAGAGCACATCTGTTTATGACCTCCCTTTTATCAAATACTCAATGACGAAACTTAACCTCTTAAGCCCTGAGGCCTATTTTCCGAAAATCCTATACTTTTACTTTTTGAGGCATTTCTCAGCTTTCACAAGGTCTAAACTGCAAATCTTGGTATCAAAATGAAGATAGGTTCTTGGGGAGTGGTGTGGATGAGTTAATTTGACAGTCAAGAACACTGGGTAAGAGTAATTGATGTTGGAATGGCCAAAAAATGAACTCCGCCTAAAAAAAAACCACATGTTTCCTCCAATATCTCCTTATTTTACTTATAACGAAGCAAATAAACACAATCAATTGTAACCACTACATGTCAAGAACATCTGTAGCAAGTTTGGTGTCCATACTACAAGAAACTAATTTTTTGTACAGGTTTTGATTGAACAAAGTTCAGGCGTAATCCATGTTGGCACAGTTTGGCACAATTTGGCACAATAATTGAAATATGAAAAAAATCTTGTCCAAAGCTTCAGCTACATTCATAGTCTTCTTTTCTTGCTTACGGGACATGATTTCAGCAAAAAAAACTCCTAAAGAAACGCTGTAAAAGGGGGGTGGAAGCTCATTTACCCCATCTTGCTGCGCTTTTGGGAACCTTTCATTCACAAACGCTTTCGACGTTCGAGCTTCTGCGTGTCCCTACCCCCCAACCATCTGTCCAATCCAGGAACTCTATACATCGTTCAAAAGCTTTGAATCTGTAGAAGCCAATGAGACTAACCATTTTGAGACTGACTGGATCGCAGACGAATCACACGACGCGCAGCGTGGAGAGACCACCTCTTACGCACGGGGAGTCATTCCATATTTGGAGACGTTATGAGAGCACGGGAGCAACAGAAAAAATACAAAATGGAGTTTCCGCGAAGCTATCGACCGGACATAACAACAAACGGACTTTTATTGCTATGGAAATAACTTTTTGTTGAAAAAACGGCAAAGGTAAGACAAGATTTACATGCTTGCTTGGTTTTTGCTGGCGTTTTTTCGGGGAACTTTCGCTCCCTGCTCTGAAATACTTCATGGAATGTAAATGAGTTGCATATCGCTGGATTCAGCTGGTTGTTAGCTTTCATTTGATGCCATGGTTTTGGTGTTTCCGTTTATATTGTGGATACATATCGCGCATAAACAAAAACGTGGTCATGAATTATACTCCGACTATGTTGTTGTTTATTTGCATGGCGTTCGAGCTGTGGTTCACGAATATGAAATTGAATTAGATACGTTTTTAGAGGAGTTTCCGCTGAACACAACAGTATTTAATATGTGTGGGTTATTCTCAGGGTTCGTGAGCTATGAGTGAAAATGTAACGCACAAGGGGGCAAGTCCCCGGTACCTATTGTATTTTATTTGCGCAAAAAAAAAATCTATAAAAGGGGGTGTTTAAAATACAGTTTTACTCAGATAGGAGAGAATATGAGTCATGGTGGTTGAATAAACAGTTAATGAACCATGAACCAAATGTCCCGTTCTCACTCAATATAGTGTGTGGTGTGGTGTATGAGAAATGTCAGTAAAATTAGGTATATACATTTGTAGGAAAGTAATTCTAAACATGAAAAAAAAACTGGTTTCTTACCCTTCGCTCACAGGAAAGCTATTGTGGCTGCTGTTGAATCCAGGTGAAGGCGAGTTATTGACGTATATCGCCTCAGGCCATGGCGAGCACTTGATGAAAAGTATTGCACGATTAAATCAATGTAAACCCACAAAGAGAGGACCCTTCTTAAAAATCTACGGTCAAACCTCTGTCAGAATGGTGGTTTCATACGAAGGCTGGTATTTTTCCTTTTCCTGTGGGGCTCGCTTCTCCATTTTTTCTCTGTCTGTTTTCTGCTTTCTGTCTGCACCTTTCGGCTGAAAACCATAGACTGTATTAGCATCTAATGTTCCAACCACAGCATGTAGCATTTAGCAGATTACCCACAAGTGATGATGCAACGGTGAAACAGAGCTTTTTTAGATAAATGTTCATCAAGGATCATCAGTGCAGGCCTCTACCCACCTTGAAAACTTTGATTTGGCAGCTGGCGGAGTGCAGATGCTCTGTGTACTCCCCCGCCTCGTTCTCCTTGAATGTGTCGATCTGAATGCGGAAAGGTACTCCCTTCTCGCCTCCATGCTTTCGCATGGTGAACTCTGTGCTAATACAGTGAACCTGCACAAATGGACAAAATAGTGAAAAAAGAAATATCAGGGAGTACTCTACAATACATCAAGAGCATTGAATTCAACTGCCCCGAGAGCCAAAACAACTCACTTTAGGCAGAACACGCTAAAACTAATTAAAACTAATTACTACTTACTTTTCCAAAGTAAACAACTTTCTATCGAAAAACATGCTCTACATAAAATCCCGTCAAAATGATCCAAGTTGCCAGCGATTTTCCTGTCAAAGTTTTGCTCTCCTATAAAATTTGAAATACTTGAAAGAAATAATTGGTGTACTGTGAGTGTACATGAGCTGAAATCGGTGTTTTAAGATGAAAATGAGATTTAAAGATGATCAAGGCTGCAAACAGCGATCAAAGGGCTCAAATCGCCTCTCAGTGGCTAGTTTGTCGCAGGGGCGATGGTGCCAGAGCTGCTTGATAAGCGAAATGATAATTTGTGGCCGCCACCTTAATATGAAAGTTTAAAATTGGTGCGGCCCGCGAGTTTGATATGAATGGAACTCAACAGAGTTTTGTGTGGAGCTGGATGAAACTACCAATCACAGAAGATTATGTAGCTCTCAGGGCGGGACATTGAATGAGTGGAAGTTACAGTAGCATTGCCATTTCATGTTTTCATCTATGTCTGGCTGGCTAACTCGTTCTATAGGGCACACGCGGACATTTGACTAAAAGATGTTAGGCGCGACGCCTATTCCATCCATTGGATTCCAGAAGCCAATACGCAGAGTTACCGGACACACACAAGCAAGCACCCCTGAACTTGTGTTTCAACCACTTAAACATTTTTTAAAGTTGCTTCCAGTAAAACATTAGAAGTATCCATATACACTCTTCATATGAGATCTCTCTCTTTCTCTGAAAAATAAATGTAATAACAGTCAACGGTAACCTGGACCCATTTTAGGGTTGCACCATAAATTGATGCGATCAAACGCTCGATTGAAACTTCAATTCGACATTGACGCCAAGTGTAATCATATTAATTACACAGCCGCAAACATGTCTTTTTCAAAGCATGGTGTGCAGAGAAAGGTTAGTGATGAGCACAGACAATTTCAGGAAAAGTGGGAAATACAGTATTTCTTTGATGAGCACAGGGGCACCCTGAAAAAATATTTAAAAACAACTTTGTATTTGAAAACAATGGAAAACACATTTTGGTAGAATGTCCAGTTTATAACTCCATGAGGAGAAGGCACCTGACTGGGCGAGAACTGAAAGAAATCCATGCTAACCCAAAATGGTTAATTCATTTTTAACTAAGGTCAGAAATTATAACTTTGAAAATTTTAAAACACATTTTAATGAGCTTTTAAATTTAAATGTTAGCAAAATTTTAAAATAGAGATCAGATATCAAAATAAAGATGTTGTCTTGGTTTTAAAAAGAAAAGAAAGAAAACATTTTTATTTAACAATTTTATTGTGGAAAACATGATGCGGCCCAGTCTCACCCAGATTCTCCTTCTAGCTGCCCCTGGGTTGAGTTTGAGACCCCTGCACTATGGTCTATGACCAACCTGTACTTAGAAGACGCATTCAAGTGAAAATGGTTAAAAATCACTGAACAATACAGGCAATAACACAAGGAAAACCATATCATTGTCATGACCCCTAGGTGGTACTAATGAGTCTAAATTCTGGTCAAAAATGTCAAAATTAATTTTGACAAAAAAAGAAGTACCTTACCATTGTTAAATGTCTTATTTCCTGTGACCACCTGGTGGTGGTATAACCAGGAGGGTTCATTGTAGATGTGTTCAGATATGAACTGTTAAGATAGTTGGTAAACCAAGGACCGATCAGACATGAGTTATTAACAACTTCCTGTTTTATGGCAAAATTTCAAAGGCAGCTAAACTTACAATGTTTTATGAAGACAAAAAAAGCTTCAAAATTTAACTTTAGGAGAAGACTGGTGGAATTGAAGGTGAACAGATAAAATCTCTAGGAGGCGTTTGTTAAACTATAAGATAGGGCTGAGTGATCATTTCGTTAATGATAATGGTCATGATATAAACTTTCTCGATAAGAGGATAAACCAAGTCGATAAAAGATTGATAATATTGGTGCGGCACGCGATTGTAAACGCATGTTTAGGCGCCACAGTACAGTGGTTCAGCACAGCCTGTATCACACAGCCTTAGTATGAGAAGTTCAAAAGTGGCATTTTTGTGAGGTTTTTACTAAATAATTCACATCCGGTTGGTTTTGCGAACTCACTCCTATAGTTTTTAGGGTTTTTTTGCTCCCTTGCAAAAGTCGTCCACATTTCAAAGTTTAATTCAAACATATTTTAATAGCAGTAAAAAACTGCAGAAAATGGCATATTTCGTGAATTGCATATTTTTAAGACATTGAATCACAGTTGGCAAATTTCATGCTGATTGGATATTTTACGGGTGAGATTGCAGTTCCTGCTTCATTGCTAAATGTGGAAATTCAGCTGACCGACAGGAACAATCAGTTCAACGAAACTTAAAAAAAATTTGCAATTTCAACTTGCAAGGGCTTTCGGATAAGACTGCCAGAGTTAATAAAATTATAGGAGAAATTTTTTGTAGTTCTTTGTCCCTTTTGTAAATGTTCCACGTTTCAAACATATTTTTTAAATACAGTCTGAAATAGCAAAACAAAACTGCAGAAAATTATATTTTCTCTGTTGCCACTAAGTTGCACCCTATATGGATTTGTTCAGACGCGGACTCTTAACACGCATGGCAAATTCAAACCCGATCGAACATTGCATTCCTGCGTTATTAACAACTTCCTGTTAATGGCAAATTTTGGAATTTCATGGACAAATAAGCTTTGAAATTTAACGTCACTTAAGACTGAATAAGTTTGGAGACGAACAGATAAAATCTCTAGGAGGATGTTGTTAAAGTATGACGAGCAAAAAAGGCCGTTTTTAGAGGTTTTTGTGAAACTACAGACTTCCTGGAGATTTCGGAAATGCCATCAATAATACTTATATTTAAAACTACCCAACAAATGTGTACCAGATTATAGAACCATTTTTTTTACACACACTTTTCTGATGTGCGTGAAACATTCTGTGACTTTTCTAAACCCTAAGCACACCAGTGCTCGATCCCTACATATCTGTTCCACGCTGTACAGCTACAAAACAACTGTTCTACCTACACTCTGAACCTATTCTGAAAAAAAGTGGATACCAAGAAGAGCAAGCAAGTGTTTGGAAGAACACGTCTGATTTTATCTTCATTTCACTGAAGAGTCTGGACAATCTGAGACTTGTTTCAGCTTGTTTAGGTCTGCTGAACTATCATTAGTCAAAATGGAGTTATGACTAGTATGGAAAGAAAGTAAAAATGTCTTCCATGCTGGGAGAGCTATGAAAAGCAAGCTCACAAAACATCTCAACAACCGTCTGAACCAATACACTGTAAAAATACTGCACCTCATGGAACATATTTTACTTCAAAACATTTTGACCAACCCGAAGACTTCTTCATCTTCTTTCTTGACTTATTTTAATATTGTTGACAGACTGGCACATGCTGAGCAATTGCTGTCTGAATGCACAAAATGGCAGTGAGGTATGGGGAGAGGCCTTGCAACTGAGTGTCTAGAGCAGCTTGCTTTCCTGCCTGTCTGTGTATTTGGGATGAAATGCATATCTGATACTACTACAATTTTACACAAGTGGTGGCCACTGGTAATAGCATACAAAACCCAGCACTGATCGAATCTCATGTTGGGGTTTTGAAGCCTCGACAGAGTCTGGGAAAGGTCAGCAAAAGCTATGTATTATACCTGAATAAACACAGAGGTCCGTTTCGCAGGGTCCCACAGGAACTCCACAGTGTTGAGCTGTGTAGGGTTTGCCCTTGGATCAACCACTCCCACTGACATTGGGATATCTGAGAATTCAATTCAAAGCACATTTGGCTAAACTGGAAACTTGTTAATGGAGGCTGTGATTGCAACTTCAGATCACTTTTTGACTTCCTGGTAAAGTTTGTACCTAAATCAAGGATTCTGTCTCCAGGCCGGTTCCAGCGCCAGCCTTCCAGCTGCTGGTGTTCTGTGTACTGAAGGCGGCGGTCGTGAAACACAACACGGATGATGCTCTGCAGGGAGCAACCACAAGAGAACCCGCCAAGATGAAGACATTAGGACTAACCCAACAAAACAAGCACACATCCTCACCTTAACCATGCTCCCAGTGATTTCAGGAAGTTCTCCCATTTTCCGATTGTCCAGCATTCGAATTTCATAAGACTGTCCTGTTGGTGATGAGAAATATTTTTAGAAATACCAGGAAAACGTTTTATCACATCATACTATGCCAACTTCAGTACAAGTGTGGTTTTAAAGATAAAAGTCACGTTGGGCATTTAAATCCTTCTATTGCTAAAAAGATCATGAACTACCGTATTTTTCGGCTCATAGGACGCACTGGCACATAAGACGCACCCAATTTTAAACGAGGAAGATCTAGGAAAAAAAGATTCTGAACCAAACACTTTTGTAAAATATTTTTTATCAACTGTGTAAAAGTTAACAGCCAAACATGTAACATGAACAGACAGTAAACAGTAAAAGTAACAAAAAAAATCTGTAATGATTTTCTTTGCCCCCAACTCATCATTCTTAAGTCCGCCATTCATTATCACCATCACTGTTCCAGTGCAACATTGCCCCCACATTAGTAATACCGTAATAGCCAGTAACATTGTCACTACATTACTAATAATAGCTAGTAACATTGTCACTACATTACTAATAATAGCCAGTAACATTGTCACTACATTACTAATAATAGCTAGTAACATTGTCACTACATTACTAATAATAGCTAGTAACATTGTCACTACATTACTAATAATAGCTAGTAACATTGTCACTACATTACTAATAATAGCCAGTAACATTGTCACTACATTACTAATAATAGCTAGTAACATTGTCACTACATTACTAATAATAGCCAATAACATTGTCACTACATTACTAATAATAGCCAGTAACATTGTCACTACAGTACTAATAATAGCCAGTAACATTGTCACTACATTACTAATAATAGCTAGTAACATTGCCACCACATTACTAATAATAGCCAGTAACATTGTCACTACATTACTAATAATAGCCAGTAACATTGTCACCACATTACTAATAATAGCCAGTAACATTGTCACCACATTACTAATGATAGCCAGTAACATTGTCACTACATTACTAATAATAGCCAGTAACATTGTCACTACATTACTAATAATAGCCAGAAACATTGTCACTACATTTACTAATAATAGCCAGTAACATTGTCACTACATTACTAATAATAGCCAGTAACATTGTCACTACATTACTAATAATAGCCAGTAACATTGTCACTACATTAGTAATAATAGCTAGTAACATTGTCACTACATTACTAATAATAGCCGGTAACATTGTCACTACATTACTAATAATAGCCGGTAGCATTGTCACTACATTACTAATAATAGCTAGTAACATTGTCACTACATTACTAATAATAGCTAGTAACATTGTCACCATATTACTAATAATAGCCAGTAACATTGTCACTACATTACTAATAATAGCCAGTAACATTGTCACCACATTACTAATAATAGCCAGTAACATTGTCACTACATTACTAATAATAGCCAGTAACATTGTCACTACATTACTAATAATAGCCAACTGGCTATTATTAGTAATGTAGTAACATTGTCACTACATTACTAATAATAGCCAGTAACATTGTCGCTACATTACTAATAATAGCCAGTAACATTGTCACTACATTACTAATAATAGCCAGTAACATTGTCACCGCATTGCTAATAATAGCCAGTAACATTGTCACTACATTGCTAATAATAGCCAGTAACATTGTCATCACATTACTAATAATAGCCAGTAACATTGTCACTACATTACTAATAATAGCCAGTAACATTGTCACTACATTACTAATAATGGCTAGTAACATTGTCACTTCATTACTAATAATGGCTAGTAACATTGTCACTACATTACTAATAATAGCCAGTAACATTGTCACTACATTACTAATAATAGCCAGTAAACATTGTCACTACATTACTAATAATAGCTAGTAACATTGTCACTACATTACTAATAATACAGTGGTTCGCAAACTTTTTTAGTTGAGCCCCCTTTTAAACCTTTAAAAGAATCTGGGCACCCCCAGATGTAAAATAATAATTATGTAATAATTAATTAATAATTATTTTAATGTAAAATAAATGTAACTACTCCTTAATGTTAAATAACTCATTATTTATAGCTTATTTAAGTGACAATTCGGTTGCATGGTGTTAAGGTGTACCTGGTTAGGAACACTACCCAATTGCAGAGCATGTTACTTACGTTTGTTATCTCGTATGTACATGTGTGAGATGTACCGTTGAGAGATGATTTGAGTTTGAGTTTATTAAAGAAGAGTTTCAGTCATTGAGAGCGTTTTGTTTTCCTCACGCGAGCAAGAGAGAGAGAGAGAGAAAGAGAGAGAGAGCGCTGGAAACAATTGTATGCTTGTTCTAATATAAATCCTTTTGATTTTAGTCAGCTTATGAAAACCCACATAACTCCATTAATGAAGGATCAAACTGTCCAAGTTTGAGACTGAAGACGATGCATATCGATCATCATCTTATCGTCAGGCTCCAGAAACATCGCAGATAAACTATTAGCTGTGCTCATTTCACATCTTGAAATGTATTTCAGCGTGAGAAATCGGGTTTGTAGCGTGAGAGATCACTCAAATGCGAGAGTCTTACATTGTGAGACACGTAGTGAGCTCTGTAGTTTCGCTCGTGAGTATGGATGCGGAAGCCAAAGGCATTGTGGGAAATGTAGTTTTTTCCCCCGTTTTCGTTACGACAGCGCTATGGCAGAGATGGGCGATGACGTCAGCGCGCAGCGCTGGGTAAACAAATATGGCCGCGGCTTCCGCCTAGCTCCGGAGCTCTTACGCCTCTCATATGGCCGTGATCGGACTTCGCGGCGCTCTGCATTCGCTTCATAAGACGCACCAACTTTTCCCCCTCGGTTTTGGGGAAGAAAAAGTGCGTCTTATGAGCCAAAAAATACGGTACATTCTTCCCAGGTCATTAAAATCAGCTCAACTCTTTGGGGTATTTTCCATATTTGTAGTTTATTCAAACTCATTTGGATGAGGTCCTAAAAGCCGATTCTACACACTGATCCGAACTGAGATTTGCACATATCTTTGGATGGCTTATCAGCAGGGTGCTCGTCGTCTGGGTAGAGGAAATTGATGTAATGATGCTCCCTGCCTGAAGATGGATTTTGTGGTACAATAGATGCACTCTGTGCCAAACAGGGAAACAGAAAAAAAGACGAAGACATAGAAGGGATCAAAGAACTTATCGAGAAAAAAAAAAAACTTTTTGGATGCCGAGCAGTTTGCTACGAAAATGTGGGATGAGTGCCACATAGTGGCTCTTTTATGTGCTACTCATGTCATCAAAAGAGCCAGCTTTTATTGGTCGTTCTCCTGCCGATATAGCAGTGCACTCTTTTCATTAGCACCACTCATTCGGTAAGATGTGTGAGCTCCCGTTGGCGCCCATTGTTTTCAATCGAAAATTCAAATCAGTGTGTATAGAACAGTCACAACAGTTTAATACTTTTCTTTAATTGTCAAGAAAAGCATGACAATATACTGTTGATCACTGACTGGTCAGTTGTTGAGCTCACTGATTGGCCAGAAAGATTGAATGAATCATTTAAGTGCCACACAAAAAAGGGGTACAACCATAAAAAAAGTTTCATAACAATCTTAGGTTAGTTTATAGTGCTTTCAAAAAGGTGCAGGCCATTCTAATCGCAGAAGACCAGGTCCAAGTTCGATGAGGAGACAAGGAATAAAAAAGGTTTCCCAGAGATTGCAAATTTCTATTGCATTAGCTATGATTTCACAGAAGTGGAGAGTGTGACGGCCTGCACTTTGCGTTAGCCTTTTCTTTATCAATTATTTTATTTAAAGATTTAGGCGGAGCTGCTAATTGTTGTGATGGATGACACCTGGGCCCGGAGTCTCTCCATAGGATGGTGGTCCTTCCAGCACTCTCTTGGGATGTGGTGGTGGAGGAGCCATGGCTCTTTTGAGCTGCGCGTCTGCTCCCGCGGCCTGTCGTTGGACTAGCGCTGCCCTGACGTAACTGGCGTGGGCTAAGACGCTAACCACCTCGATACTTTTTGTTATGTCTGCCGGCGTTTACGTTTGTTTGTACCTTTGAGTTCTTTATTAAATATTATTATTATTGTGGTTGTCGCCTTTTTGTCATGATCGTTGAGCCAGGCCATGACAAGAGCCACGAGACAAGATAAACAAACTCGAAAATCATACTGGAAGCCAGTGGATACACAAAGGCAAACAGTGGTGAGTACAGCTTGGGGCTTCTTGGCTTCATCCCACTTTACAATTTTATCCAGGAGCCAAGATGTCCTCAGTGACTATTACTAAACCAACCTTGATTGAGGTAGGTGAGTGTCTCATCGTGAAGTTTGACAGCAGGTGAGGTGGCGGCACACAGTACATACTGGAAGGGAAGGATCTTGTCATCACTTTCTGGGGGTAAATTTGACTCCTCTTGCTTAAAGATGGGAAGAGCCAGAACATCGCTGAAAAGAGACAATAAAAAAAATGTAATGTTTTTAATATAGAGAACAAGGGAACACTGCACTTAAACAACCGTGAACATTTTTTTTTTTGCATACAGCAAAGCAGAATGGAAACAAGCGATTTATGGGCTGCAATATTGTTACTTGGAGACCAGCAAATGAGGTCAATAGTAATAAACCGCCAGCTTCACAATGATGGAATTTATTTTACATTTACAATTGAAACTCGTTTAACAAACAATATGTACAGCTGAATACAACATTAACAGCCCCCAAATAGAAATAGATGTATTTCGATAAACCTACATTGGTCAAAATTGTTAGCCCTCAAAATCACTATTCAGCCAATAATGAATCCCTTTTGTTTGATAACAGCCTTTAGTCATTTTCTGTAGTTCTCAACAAGTCTAAAGCATGTCTCCTGAAAAACAAAAGCCCATTTCTTTTGGGCAGATCTCAAACTACTCTCAAGCTCCAAACTTGGTTGTGTTATGTTTAGTGCATTTTATGTTTATGTTAACGTTTGTGTTTTAGACTCCAATGACCTCACTTCCTCATCGACTTCCTTTACCTCCATCGACTTGCCCCTTTCCTATTGGTCAGGTGTTCTAGATCATAGTCCTGCCCCCTCATCCACCACCATAAGGACGCTGATATTGGACTACCTCGTTAGCATTTATGCTCCCACGTTGTTTGTAGAGATCGACCGATATATCGTTTTACCGATATTTTTCCCGATATTTAAGCATTTTACCATAATCGGTTATCGGTTTTGTAATATCGGGTTCACCCAAAATTCACATTTTGAGAATTACGCACAAGATCGCCATTGCAGCACGGCGTCTGAGGGGAACAACAACTGCGTGCACAGGTAAAGTATACTTACTTGCTTTGCTATATTTAGTAAACTTTATTTAACATAACAGCTATTAATGCACAAATTAGATGTGTTACATAAATGACTGATATGTAGTTTATGCAGCTTTGCAAATAAAGACAAACTCACAGTCACAATAATCCGTCAAATCCTGTCACAATAAAGACGTAACTTTGCCTGGATTAAATAATATACAGCCATGAATAAGCACATGTTGTAAATAAAAGCGCTGAATTTAACCTCTTAAGCCCTGAGGCCTATTTTCCGAAAATCCTATACTTTTACTTTTTAAGGCATTTCTCAGCTTTTACAAGGTCTAAACTGCAAATCTTGGCATCAAAATGAAGATGGGTTCTTGGGGAGTGGTGTGGATGAGTTAATTTGACAGTCAAGAACACTGGGTAAGAGTAATTGATGTTGGAATGGCCAAAATATGAACTCCGCCTAAAAAAAAAACACATGTTTCCTCCAATATCTCCTTATTTTACGTATAACGAAGCAAATAAACACAATCAATTGTAACAACTACATGTCAAGAACATCTGTAGCAAGTTTGGTGTTCATACTACAAGAAACTAATATTCTGTAAAGGTTTTGATTGAACAAAGTTCAGGCTTAATCCATGTTGGCACAGTTTGGCACAATTTGGCACAATAATTGAAATATGGAAAAAATCTTGTCCAAAGCTTCAGCTACGTTCATAGTCTTCTTTTCTTGCTTATGGGACATGATTTCAGCAAAAAAACCTCCTAAAGAAACACTGTAAAAGGTGGGTAGAAGCTCATTTACGCCATCTTGCTGCGCTTTTGGGAACCTTTCATTCACAAACGCTTTTGACGTCGAGCTTCTGCATGTCCCTACCCCCCCGACCATCTGTCCAATCCGGGAGCTCTATACATCGCTGGAAAGCTCTGATTCTGAGGAAACCAATCAGCTCAACCATTTTGAGACTGACGGGATCGGCGACGAATCACACGACGCGCAGCGTGGAGAGACGTGCTCTTACGCACGGGGAGTCATTCCATATTTGGTGACGTAATGACGCCACAAAGCTAAAGAAACAATCCAAAATGGCGCTTGCACGAAGCTATTGACCGGACATAACAACAAACGGACTTTTATCGCTATGGAAATAACTTTTTGTTGAAAAAAACAAAAAGGTAAGACAAGATTTACATGCTTGCTTGGTTTTCGCTGGCGTTTTTTCGTGGAACTTTCGCTCCCTGCTCTGAAATACTTCATGCAATGTTAACGAGTTGCATATCACTGGATTCAGGTGGTTGTTAGCTTTCATTTAATGTAATGGTTTGGGTGTTTCCGTTTATATTGTGGATACATATCGCACATAAACTAAAACGTGGTCATGAATTATACTCCGGACATGTTGTTGTTTATTTGCATGGCGTTCGAGCTGTGGTTCACGAATATGAAATTGAATTAGATACGTTTTTAGAGGAGTTTCCGCTGAACACAACAGTATTTAATATGTGTGGGTTATTCTCAGGGTTAGTGAGCTATGAGTGAAAATGTAACGCACAAGGGGGCAAGTCCCCGGTACCGGGGACTCTCGGGCTTAAGAGGTTAAACTCTAGTAAACTCTTGGGCTGTTTTGCATGAGCTGCACCTTTGAGTTCTCCCCAGAGTGGTTTGATGATATTAAAGTCAGGAGACTGAGATGCCACACCTAAACACTAGGGGTGTAACGGTACGCTAAAATTGTATTCGGTTCGATACAGTGTCTTGGAGAGTTCGGTTCGGTTAATTCGGTTCGGTACAAAAAAATAAAAACTTACATAATCTTTATTTTGAAAAGCTGCCAATACACAATAGAATTCTTGCATAAAATAAATAAAAGTGACACATTTGGGTGACATTTTAAATAAATTGCACTCTTTATAAAGAAAAACACATTTTATTAAATAAAAAATGAAATACTGCAACTAGTTAGGACCTGAAAACTTTTAACACTAGCAACAGCTTCAGCTTATATATCAACAAAACTAACTATTCAAGTTTTAGGCTAAAAAGATTAACCTATCCACATTTTCTGAAGAGAGCACAGATCTGGTTGCAGTGACAATATCTCCAACAGTAGAAAATGTTAGATGTGTTGCCTGCCACATACCCGATCTCCGTGGAACAATGTCGGCACACAACTTTAAATTTATCCACTCGTCTATCCCCGTTATGTATTTTAACAGGAAGCCAAAGGCGATTTTCCGCACGGACGCTATTGAGTGTCGCACAGTACAGCTGCACGTCCCTCAATAGCGTCCGTGCGGAAACTCGCCTAGGAACATGGTTCCGCTGCGCTTAATATCGAGCTAATAATACATTTATATAATTTAATACAAATACCGAATACCGAAACGGT
>SRMA01026198.1:0-20342 GCA_007224835.1 Danionella cerebrum | reverse complement strand
TTGTACAAATTTAAATATACAAGTAAACTTACCTAATTAATTTATTGTACAAATGCAAAATTATAAGTAAACTTACTCAATGAATTTCTTGTACAAATTTAAATATACAAGTAAACTTACCTAATTAATTTATTGTACAAATGCAAAATTACAAGTAAACTTACTCAATGAATTTCTTGTACAAATTTAAATATACAAGTAAACTTACCTAATTAATTTATTGTACAAATGCAAAATTACAAGTAAACTTACTCAATGAATTTCTTGTACAAATTTAAATATACAAGTAAACTTACCTAATTAATTTATTGTACAAATGCAAAATTACAAGTAAACTTACTCAATGAATTTCTTGTACAAATTTAAATATACAAGTAAACTTACCTAATTAATTTATTGTACAAATGCAAAATTACAAGTAAACTTACTCAATGAATTTCTTGTACAAATTTAAATATACAAGTAGACTTACCTAATTAATTTATTGTACAAATGCAAAATTATAAGTAAACTTACTCAATGAATTTCTTGTACAAATTTAAATATACAAGTAAACTTACCTAATTAATTTATTGTACAAATGCAAAATTTCAAGTAAACTTACTCAATGAATTTCTTGTACAAATTTAAATATACAAGTAAAATTACCTAATTAATTTCTTGTTTACATTTGAACGTACTAGTAAAATTACTTAATGAATTTCTTGTAAAAAAAAAAAAAAAACTTAAAGCACAATGCAGCCAAATCTCTTGTGCACTTTCAACCTTTTCTATTCTCGTGCAGTTAAGGAAGGCTTTAATGTGGGCTCGGATCTCACGGTGACTCTGGAGTTTCGCTCCACGGCTCCAGATGGAGTTTTACTTGGAATCAGCAGCACTAAAGTGGATGCCATCGGCCTGGAGTTGCTCAACGGACAGGTGAAGTCCACCATTTTACATCTTTGCATTCAGAAATCTTAATCCCTTCCTAATTTCTGCCTCCTCCACCTGCAACGGATGTTAATATCTCTCCACCATTGGCCCCTAAAAGATATTTAGCAATAGAATTGTTCAGTTGTGAAAATGTTGAATCCATCCATGTGACGTTCATAAAGAAAACAAAGGGATTTTACTCAGTAACTCCTCTGGTGCATCAGGTCGTGTTTAACGTGAACAACGGTGCGGGCCGGATCTCAGCCATCAGCAGCCGTAGTTCATGGATGTGTGATGGACGCTGGCGCACCCTGGTGGCGCGGAAGCACAAGCACAGCATCAGTCTGACCATCAATGGCCAAACCACCACCACAGAAAACCCCTTCCCCTCTTCCACCTCTGCTGAGACCAAGAATCCCATCTATGTAGGAGGGCATCCAGGTAAATAATGAGTACATTAAAGGCTCTATATATATAATAAATTCTAAACAGAATGTGTATCGTAAACCACACCCCTTTCTGAGCGAACTCCACCTGTGAGTTAGAACTTCATCAAACATCTGTGCAGAGCAATCTGTATATTCACAGTAAAGTGCTAACTGTGTTAAAATGCTCCTACGTCTCACCATATTGTCTAGCACTGTGGAGTAGTGGTTTTCGCTCCCCTTCTGTAGAAAGTAATCTATTTTTTTTGTCTCTGCCTTTTAGTGGAGGTGAAGCAGAACTGTCTCTCCGTCCAGTCTCCATTCCGTGGCTGCATCAGAAACCTGCAGATCCTCAAGGGCTCGTTCAGTGGGCAGCTGGAGTTTAGCACAGCGTTCGCTAGCATGCACATCTTCTCTCACTCCTGCCCTGCCAGCGCTGCATGAACGTTCACTCACTCACGCTGCAATCTGAGCTTCTCTGTGAACGCACATTAATTAAAATATTTTTTCATAGTAAAAAGGCCCGATTTCCGAAATAACTTCCTGTTAACGCTACCTGAAAATCAGAAACATATCAGTGATAATGTCAAATATTATACCGTAAAAATCCATTTTTAGTATTTGGCTTTTTCCAATTAGCATAACGATTATTCAGGTCAAAGCACATCTAAAAGTATGAGTTTACAATCCACATGATCTTAAATATTAGTAAAACGATTGCACATTCTGGGTTTATTAAATAACAATAAAGAAGCAGTAAGTTTTCTAAGATTAAGCAAATAAACCAACCCACCACTCTCTACCTTTTTTTACTGATGCAAACGTTTAGCAACTAATATTTTTTTGGGACATTAATTTCCTTTTGTAAGAATTAAAAAAATTATTGTACGAATATGAAGTTGGTTTACGTGGCTGAGATTGCTCCATGCTCCTTGTCTAGCAAATCCTCAAATTCTTTTGGAGATTTTACACTGCCAGTAATTCTGTTTGAAATCCAAGATGTTAGCTGTAAATTCTCCCTCCACACGTGTAACTTGTATTTGAACCGATTTAATAAAGTATTACCCCCTTAAACTTCATCTAAAGCTTATCTCATCCTTGATTGCAAAGGGTAAAATACGTTTTATTTTTTTTACAACTCCAGAAGTCAATGACCACCTTCACCTGACATGAAGTTTTGTTTTTGAGCGCCACCAAGCAGTGCATTTTCAGCTCCAGTTGCATGAACAAAAGAGCAAATCACAGCATTTCTTATGCGTAAAAACTCCTAGCAACATTTCTTTATATCTAGTTACTTTTCTGGGGTTCATGGTGAGTTTTTTTTTTCCCTTCATCTCTTGACACAAGCTCACACTGAACCTGGGTCTTAATAATTAATGCACACTATCCTTACTTTTAAGGATTCAAAATCAGAATTAGTCATTATCTCGCACAGATTCTCTATATGTTCTTTAAAGGCAGGGAAAAGTAATTTGGGATTATGGCTTTTGATAATAAAATCAAGGAGTTTTATTATTGAGCTCCACCAAGCCGTGGCATTTTTAGCTTCAGTCACAAGAACCAATTAAAGCATTTAGGGTTATCATGTGAAAAAGAGATGTGCATTGTTACAAACTTAAGATATAGTTACTGGTACTTAGTAATACTTCAACTTTTTTAATAACTAGTGACTTTCTGCGCTTTATAGCAACTTTTTTTCTCCCCTTGGCACAAGCTTAACCTGAAGCTGCATCAAAATCACTAATGCACATTATAATTACTTTTGAGGATTGAGAATTATTTAGTATCTCACACAGATTCACATGATTTAATTCATGCGTTCTGTTATTGGGAGGGACAGCATTGGAGTTTGAGATTGTGGCTTTTGATGATAAAAAAAGGAATACTGGAGAATACCTGTGAAAGTTATTCCTTTCTCCTACAAAATTCATTACTAGTTCATACAATACAAAGTATATATTTTTAAAGGTTCCTTTGTTCACAATAATGATCTGGAGACAGTCATTCATGCACCAAATTGTGCAGATCCTCTCCTGAACTCTAGATGGTGCTTGTTGAAGAATGAAACTCAATATAAAATAAAATACTACTTAAAATTCCTCTCTATAACATCTTTATTTTTTCCAACTTTTTATCATTGATTTGCCATAAAATGAGCAGTTTCATGTTCATAATTTTTCTCTTCATTTATTTGTACTCATCTTCTGTTTTTTATTTAAATAGCGTTTGTAGAAAGAATTTTGTATTTGTGTGCCACCAAGCTGTTGCATTTTTCTGAATGTCACCATTTTCTTGATGTCTATTTTTTCTTCCCCTTTTCTAGTTCACACGCGTCCTCAAGCTGCATCCCAATCATTGCACTATGCTTACTTTTAAGATAAGGAATGAGGATTCCTCACTATCTCACACAGATTCACATGATGCAGTTTTGCACTTTTGATAATAAAAACGAGGAATATTGGAAAATATCACAACTTTTCACAAGAATAGTTTGCTGTGCGTGTGAGTTGTTCTTTTCTTGGACAAAATTCATTACTATTTCATACAATACAAAGTATAACAAGCCTTTTCTCACTTTAAAAAATGTTTTTATATGTTACTTCAACACAAACCAAAAAAAAAACAGTGATCTGAGATGTGTTTTAAATCACAGAGCTTATTACAGACATGAAAACTTGACCATTCCTAAGAAGTATCAAGTAACAAGTTCTTTTGAGCTCAACAGAAGACAAAGTGCATGATGGTTTGTAAAATAAGATATCTTAGCTAAGAATGAATGGAAAACAACCTTAGTGATGAAATTTCACCTACACTGTGGCATAGTGGCTAGTACTTCTGCCTCTCATCAAGGAGCTTCCTTGGCTGATAAATGAGTGCAGCCTGTAACAGATTGGTTGAGTGAACTGTTGTTTTTCCCCCAAGTTTGCCTTCAAAACCCTGTGAGGCTAAATAAGATGAATCAAAAGCGACAAAAGATTAACCAATGTCTAAGTTTTTATGACTCTTCCATTGAGACCATCAGAATTCTACAATACCAGCTTCACAGGAAAGCTCCAGGCTGGTGAGAGAGTGCTAGCCTCTATGCCAGCGTGTGGCTCTAATGGAAATTCAAACAAAAGAAATGAGTGATTTACAGCAGTAAACAAACTCCGTTGGCAACAAAGGTAAAAAAAGGACATACAACTAATTTGCATAAAAACCATGCATACAAATGTATAAAATATCAACTGATAAAAGTATCATAGAAAAATGTGCAGAAAAGTCCTTTTAGGGTCATTTGGCTTCGCTTTTTTTCCTTCTATTCATTGTTCTTCATTCAAGTCCTTCGTTAATCTGTACACTCAGGATGTTTGATTACACATAATACAATATTCACCATATGGATTAAATCTCTGAAAACGACTCATATTTAACATCAATAACACAATCATGATGTTATTGACCATTTATCACAAGTTAAATTGTTTAGAACTTCAGAAAAGACATGATTGAACATAAATGAAATAAAATGGAAATTAAATATAAAAGTAACAGCAGCCCACAAGTGTTGTACCTGGACTATTTGGGTAATATATAAGAGCAAAATTATTAAACTCTTTATTTCTTATCTGTCAACATACCACAAGTTCGATATTTGGGCTTGCTATGTATATAGTACGTGTGGCGGAACAAATAGACAAAGCCAGCTTTCTCCCCCATTCCACCCCCAAGTGAGATGTTGGAGGAGAAAGCTTGGGCATAGTCAGAGAATGAGAGGTTGGCTTGGGTTCAAAGGGGTGTGAGTTGATTGGTGCACATGTCAATAACTCCTCCCGAAATATGTTAATCAAACATCAATTAAATTGTTAATTCAAAATAATCGTAGTATATATTTAATTTGTTTATTAAGGCTTGAGCATCAAAGGTGCTATTGTATTTGCTCAGAGTATTATTGTTTTGCAGCTTTGTCAGGGTCACCGAATTTCTCACAGTCACGGGTGAAAATGTACATCTCCTTGGGGTGCAAAAAGTGAGTGTGAGAAAAAGACTCTAAACCACCACCTAATGCATTTCAGCAAATGAAGAACTAACATGCGAATGAAATGTATAGGGTACCAAGACTTAAATAATATGGATTGCGTTTCCAAAATAGTCAGGAAGGCAGCTATTTAACAAAAACCTCTAAACATTTGCTCTTTTGCTCGTGTTGTACTTTAACAAACTCCTTCCAGAGATTTTATCTGTTCATCTCCAAACTTGATCAGTCTTATCCAAAGGTTTGATAAACTATGTGCGCACAATGGCTGCCGAAATTCGCCATTTAGCTATAAACAGGAAGTTGTTTTAACTCAGCCATAACAACATCCGAACTGTCCCAAATTTACCAGATACGTTAACAGTCCCATGTTTGAACACACCTACAAAGTAAACTTCTGTTTAGAGCACCACCAGATGGACACAGGAAATATTACACTGTATTAACAAAAGGTACTTCTTTTCACCAATTTTGAAATATATGAAAAGAATATTGGCCAAAAGGATTACAGAAACAAAAAATTTGGACTATTTGTACAGCCACCTGGACCATGACAATTATGATGCAGTTTCCATTCATTAATTGTCCTCGATTGTTCTGTAATTTTAACAATTCTTGTATAAATTGATTTCCTACACAAAGTTTGGCCATAGTGCACAGCGCAAAAAACTGGCCGTGGAGAGGTGCTTGAGCCCATTGATCGCTGCTTGCAGCTTTAATCTTTTATCTTATGGATACCCATGTTTCTACATACACTTTTGTGACGGATTCTTATTCTTAATTATTTAATTCCTAGTGCATTTCAGAAAAGAATGTTTGGGAAGCAATAAGGAGCACAAACATCTGATCATTTGGAAGATCTGGGTGTAAATATGAGCCGTTCTCTCGAAGTGCGTCATGACAGACATGCAGCAGATATAAAGAATACAAAAGAACGATCATCGTACGGCTGGATAAATTAGTGCTATAAATATGTATGTACAGTACATGCTCCTTGTACTAAAGGTAGAGCTCAACTCCATCATTAATTCTACTGATGATGTCATCCATTCCCATTTGCTCATCCTCTGAACATCCTCTGAAGCTTTTCACTTTAATATCCTTTGCAGTTTCTAATTGAATCCTTTCTCTTTATATTACACTCCTTTTGTAGTATGATCAATACCAGGAGATAATTAAGGGGGAGTCTATTCTTAGAGACCTCATTATGCCTTTTAACGCAGTTATAATAAGTATTAGAACCTCCTATACTAGCACTGCACCCTTGATAACTTTCAAAATGCATTTTTAATCTTAAAAATGCACCGTTTACCACCATTCCACCCACAATCATACTTTCACCACCCCCTCCTGAAAGGACAGTGGAGAGCGACAGAAAACGAGGAGGAGAGAGAATGGGGCGGGATGGGAAAGACGACAGGCTCTGGATTTGAACCCACAACAGCGCATATATGTCCTTCGCTTCCTCGTGCTTTTTTGTGTGGTTTGTTCTCAAATGGAGGAACAGATTTGTGGTTGAACTGTTTTTAAAGGTGCGTAATGCGAACTCTGGAAGTTGTTCATGTTTGACATCCGGAAAACCAACACACGACCAATTTTGATAGCCCCTCCTCACACATAAATCTATCTACAGTGGAATCTGCCGAGTCAGGTTGTAATCATAAAAAAGGATTTCGTTATGTGAAGCAAAGCAAACATACGTGGCTCAGCTGTCCAGGAGTGACCTCAGCTGTTCTTGAGTCCTTAATTCTCTACCTTGCTGAAAAGCCGAGTTTATCTTTGACTTTGTGTTTTGTTAAACGCTATGTTGTCCGCCATTTTTAGCCGGTTGTCTTCAAAAATCTGTAATAATCACAACTTGTGCTATGCTCTCAGTCTGAGCCCACCTGGATCCGCCTTGCAAATAAACCCGCCTAGGTTGATGGTAGGCCCAGACCACAGATTTCAAAGCTTTTTGAGAAATTGTATACTGCACCTTTAACACAGACGTTTTTTTGGTATATTTAGCATATTACGTTGTTTTGACTGAAGTCAGTCTTGTAGAAATGTAACGATTTCGAGACTTCGACTGACTCTGAAACAGTATCTTTGAGCATATTTCCTTGTTGAGATAAGATGTTGTGTTTGGTTGCCGGACTCGGATGCACTCCGATTTTACCGTCTATTCACTGCCCTTTTCTTTTCAGGATATCATGTATACTAGATAAAGTAAAATTGACATCGTCAAAGCACCATTCACAGCATCTATCGCCCACCTCTAGCACCCCACCCCCTCAGTAGAATGGTAGGGGAAACACTGTGAAGTAAGAGCAGTTCTAAATTCTAATGATGTACACATTCTTTTGGTTATTTGTTCAATGGTATTTTCTCTCTGGAGCATGAAACAACACTGAAATTCGAATTCACATCCCTACAGATGTTCAGAGGATGAATCAAAGATGGTGCTGGATCAACGACGGGAGCAAGTCTTTGTTTTCAGTTTAAAACTGCATTCAGAAACTGAAGAAACATGCGGAAACACAAGTTTAGCGCAAACGAAACTCAATGACCAGCATTGTTTGGCATTCGTTCAGTGCATTTTGTGTAAATCCTTCTTGTCTGAGTCGTTAAACGTCTCTCGTAAACATTGGTAACCATGGCATCTCAGGAAGTTCGGGATTTTAACACCCATTCACAATGAGGGTTAACGCGGTAAACATCAAGTAAATGTGCGTCTGGGTCCAAGCAGCGCTCACCTAGAATGAGAAAATATACATTTAAATTTTTTTTTTTTTTTTTCTAAATGAAATCAATATTTGGTGTCAAAAAAGCAATAATTCATTTAGATCTTGTTCTTGGAGAACATCATGTAATGAAGTTGCGAGCAGTGCTCTTGGGGGCTAGGCCACCACTTCAAGTTCTACTTCGTTTTCTTTATGCTAAAGATAGTTCTTGATGACTTTGGCCGTACGTTTGAGGTCATTGTCCTGCAGCCAAATAAATAAATATAGGATCTCCATAAATAAGGATCTCCTTGTATTTCTCAGAGATCTCCATTAATCCTGAACAAATCTCCAACTCCATTTGCAGAAATGTAGCCCGTAGCATTCAAGAAACCTCCACCATGCTTCACTGTTGCCTGCAGACAATCATCATTGTACTTTCCAGTCCTTCAATTAACAAACGGCCTACTGCTACAGTCAAATATTTCTGACTCATCAGTGAAGACCATTTCTTGCCTGACTTGTCCAGACGGTAAACTGGTGTACCTGGGTACTACAGGTTTCTGCCAGTTTCATGAGTAGCATCAAGCTGCAATGCTGGAGTGAGCCACCGCACAGTTAGACACCGCACGGTTAGGCCCAGAGCATTGTCAAACAGCATTCTCTAACTCTAACCATAGATGGGAATTTAATTCTCTTATTACATGGAGGGCGCTTTTTGACAAATCTCTAAACTGTGGAGTGCCTAAAGGTCTCTATACACTGAACTTAAGATGGCTTTTCAGCAGCGTGCTCTTAGTCTGCGTCAAGGAAATATTGATGCAATGAAGTTCCCTGCCTGCAGACTGTGATAGTGGTACAACAGATGCATGCCGCTCAACATGGTGAAACAGTACAGAAGAAGACGCTAAGAAATCAAAGAACACATGAAACAAAATCCTGGATGTCAAGCGGTTTAAACAGAAAGGTGTTTGATAAAATGTGGAGGAAAGAGAGTATTTGTGGCACTATTGCGTTTTCGAAGAGCATTTAGCTTGATGCATCTTTCAACTACTGCAATGTGATCCTCAAAAATCTCCAGTCTGCTTTGAAATCTTTGTCTGGTAGAGACCTTGTTGTTTTAGTATAAGTTTCGTGTGTCTTGTAACTTAATCGTCATGACAAGAAACTATCTTCATCATCCTCGCCTTAGTAGCAGAGATGGCTGTTCCTCACTCAGTTTTAAGCCTCCTACACAGCTGTTTCTGTTTTAAAACCTACATGTGACATGTTTGGCACCTGTTTGGTATTATTGTTTGATCATATGCATGAACATAATACTACAAATTTCCCACTTTTGTGAAAGTTTAACTTTTAGTATTGATCCTGGTTAGAAGGATACCAAACATTGATTACAGTTTGATTTTGTCAACTCACTTTGCAAAAATAAACAATCACTGTTTATATTTCTTAAAACATTCGCCCAAATTGCTATGAAATGGTGTGTGAAATGTTGAAATCTATTGAAAATAATAAAAAGGGCAAAACTCACCAATATTTCCTCCGACCTCATACAGATACTGTCTCTGTCGTCGACTAAGGCTTCGTGAGCCACGCCTACAACCACATTAATTGGTTATTCTGTGTCCCAAATATTAAAATGTTAACCTTTGTTGACTAACCCATTTTCAACGTCGAATCGTGCGGTGATGTCTCTGGCTTTTATCTCGCTGTTTAGTTGAATTGCCATTGAAACTTTGGCATTAAGTGGAGCGTGAATCCTGATGAGGCCATCTCGAAGCTCTGTTACCTATGATCAAAAATATATATATTTAGTAATGAAGTTTGTCAATATGAACATGTCAGAGCCAATGAGGTACCTATAAAAACATGTAAAAACTATTTACATTTTCAAAATCAGAATAAATAATTAAATAAACCTAGTGACAATTACTCACTAAGATAATGCTTTTATCAAAGTGAATTAGTCTTAGATATGAGAGAAACAGCCAATAAGTTGTCACAGAGATGCAGCTATTTAGCATTTCATGTATTGGTATGGATTTTTTCAATTGAGTAATTATAATGTAATATTTTTGTTTGTACCAAAAAAATAATGTGCCTATTTCGTCGATTTGTGATATTTAATAATGCGATTTTTATTCCATGTTGAAAACAAATAGTCCCTATCTTTAATCTGGGACGTCTCGCCGTTTGTATCCATCCGCTTTTTGTTTTTCGTCTTCCCAGTTGGAGGCGCCAAAAGACAGCAATGGTTTCCTTAGAAACGATTGTTTGACGATCTGAAGTTGTTGAATTCGTTTTAAAATCGATTAAAAGTCTTAATTATGCGCGACGACAAGTTGTGATAATGATTAATGGAAGGACCCGGGCGGAAATCCAAAGGTAAACGCACATATTTAATTTCTTTATTCATGATACGCTTTTCAAAGGCAAAAGGTCCTTCTGAAATAATAGTTTAAGTTTGTTTACAGTAAACAAATATTTTATTAACCTTTTCTGCTCAAACAATTTTGAATTTCACCATTTTATATTTATGAACTTTCGCTGTTGCCAGTTTATGAACTATTCAGGGATATAATGGCGGTTTATAGTTTCTGGACGGACGGATTTGAACGTTGAACGTATGCAACGAGCGTTTAGCCTTAACTAATAAGTTATTTAATTGAATGCAATTAAAATAATTCAGAGAGCCATGTCATATATATTACAACACATTCCTTACATGTAAATTTATTATTTAGTAAACTTTTCTGAATATATTTTACTGATAAAATGTTTTACTTTTATTAATGATTGATTAAGTTCTTAAAATGAGTATAATTTGTTTTGGAATATTCAATAAGCATTTCTAAAATTATTTTGTGTTGATTATAAAATACAGTTTCTGATTTCTTGGCCATTTTCTCAAAATATGAATGATACAAAATAATTTTTCTACTTATAGTGGGTGTCATTTATTAGACATTTATTGTCAAACAAACAACTTTGTTTACTCATTTTAAATCATGACAACATAAACTTTCCAAATGAGCCTTGACAATGACCGTTGTTTGATAATAAATAGCTTCACACAACCACAAACTTTGAGTGAAAACTGCTTCATCATTAAAATTTTCTGAAGAAAAAAAAAATTAAAATAAATAAAATGATCAGGGTGTGTAAACTTATGAATACAACTATAACTTCTTAAAGCTAGGTAAAGTTTGGACCTAAAATATTTAGACATGGGCGGCATGTGGTGGTGCAGTGGGTAGAACTGTGGCCTTCCAGTTAGAAGGTTGTCGCTTCGAGACTTGCCAGTGATCTTCCTGGAAGGAGTTTGCATGTTCTCCCTGTGCTTGCGTGAGTGAATGTTTCCCTGTAATGAACTGGCGACCTGTCTAGGGTGTACCCCCGCCTATCGCCCAATGTGTGCTGGAGATAGGCACCGGCAGACCCCCGCGACCCCAAAAGGGAGTAAGTGGGTTTGAAAAATGAATGAATAAATCAATATTTAGACATAGATTGATTGCAAACCAATACGACTTACAATTATGTCTCTATAAGGTAAAATTCTCCTTAATTTCCATGTGTGAAAGAATCTGTACTTTTATCTGAAAAGAACTTCAGTTAAAGCTTCACCAAATCAAGAACAGTGACGCCATCTCACAGAGCTATTGAATACATCAAACCAGGTATGTTTACTCACTTCGCTGCGCTCTCGATCTTTCTCAGCGTTAAACTTTCGCAATAATCTTCGTTTGTTTTTCATTGAACCTGGTGTTTTCTTTCCTGAAGTGGCTTCATTCATTTTTCGGATGTGAGAGATCAGGAAACAAGGGACCTGAAAAGATGAGCGAGCTCTTCAGAAATCTAACCCAATTAAAACAACCGTATAGTTTAGCAACAGCTCTCAACTTGCACAATCTGCAATAATTATTTTTATTTACACATTTAAATGTACATTTTGATGCTTCAATTCAACTAGCAGATAAGTTTTATCTTATATTTCTTTAAATCATGCACAAACTAAACAATGTCCAAAGTGTAATAAAACAAGTAATTAACATTAATGTTGGCTTTGGTTTGTGAAATCTATACTGTTTAAATCCATACCATCCACAGTACATCCTGATGGGTGATGAGGATGCGCACTAGTTGTGCTGCGGCGATGGCTGCCTGCATCTCTTCCTGTTTTGCATTCTTCCCGCGAAACGTGAAGAGATTGGGTGCAACAATCATAGAGACATTCCAAAGACTCATACGGTTCTTCTCCTCGAAGGCCACCACTTTTCTAAGGAACTCGAGAAGAGCCTGTGGAAAAGTAAACAAAGTTAATACTATTATCATGCCAAAAAAAACCCCGAAATAAGTGTTCCTTTTCATTCCATTTCCAAAGTTATGAATTAAATTTATGTGCAAAACTGGAATATCGCATAAAATATTTGTGAAAAAAGCACAGTTTCTATCCAACGATTCCAGGAGAACAAAATACTAACTTCCTGTGCCAAATATCAAAAGAAAAATAGAAGTTGCTGCGTTAGGATAAGGTCTTTTTAAATATACAATAACATACTTAGAACACGTAAATGAAATGCAATATTTGCAGACACGTGATATTGCTTTTGGAAGCGGAGACTGCTCTTTGGGAACACAGTTCTGGGAGGGGATGGTGAACCACTGTGATGACAGACTTTAGGAATTTTAGAATGATCAAAACATTTCAGATGTTGCGTGCCTGTTGGTTAGTTCATTAATGCCGCCCCATCTTGTCCGCATTTCGATAATGCATTTGCAGTGCTTTGGGATTTATTCTGTAAATGTTTTTTTTTTAATTGGATAAAAAGTTTATCCTACTGAGTTTTTATACACATTTTCAAAATTTATGCACATTTGGCATTTGCATCCAGGGTTTTTTTTCATATGATGTTCCAAAATGCACATAAAAATAGTTGGATGTAACCGCTGCTATTGTTTCTACACAGGCGCCCAGAAGAAGGTGCCTCTGTTTACTCCAATAAAAGCATGTTTGCTTCTGGGTCATTTCCATATTGTGGAAAAGGCAGAAACTCCTTAGATCCACAAACAGGATGTGGAATTAGATTCACAGGAAGCCATTACTTTCACCTCCCTCTGTCTGGTGATGCACAGTAGGTTTTGTTTATGATTTCAGCACCTTACTCCTATTAAACAATACAAGATTAAATCAGTGCGTGAGTCAAACAGAGTGAGTTGTTCACTGAAAGCACTCGTCTGACCGGTTTGGGATCTGCAGCTCACTGTACACTTACTTTCATTTACTCTATGCAAACACTCAGCTCTGAAACAGGACAGTAAGCGTCACTGCTTCATCTATAGCATGATGTGCATTACGACACAAATCTCTCAAGAAAGTGTTTTTATTGCTTTTATATCACTTTTAAAGTCAGATACATTATATAATGTTTCTTTTATAAGCAAAAATGCTACTAATCTACTATTATATATTATACCACAATTACCGGTACTTTTTTTATAAAGCTACTAGGGCTGGGCGATATGAAGCAAAAAATCTCGATATATTTTGCTATATCTCGATATACGATATATATCTCGATATCTTTACAGGATTTATAACCACCCCCCCACCATCAATCAACCCCCCCCCCCCCAAAAAAAAAAAAACTACTGCAAAAATAAATATTACAAATTTCAAAGTCGTTTTTTTATTGAAGCTCAGAGGTGCTTCTGCAAATTTTCTTTCAGAAATCCTTGTATACATATTATAAAACAATAAAGAAATACATATTGCCTTTTCTTTCAAAAGTAAAACAACTAAAAAACAGGCAGTGAATAGGGACATAGTGCTCCTGTAACATTTAGGATATAAACAAAATCCCTGATAACATAAATAATAATTTAACTGTAAAATAATACACATTGCCTTCTTTTCATTCAAAAATAAAACAACTCAACTCAACTCATCTTTGCAGGACCTCTGTTGTAAGTAACCTTTTCCAATTCAGCAGCAAGCCGCGCTCTCTCTGTAGTGTACAGTCGCGGGAGTTCCTGTCTCGAAAAGTAATGCCGACTAGGTAAACTGTATCTGACTGGGATCAAGTGTTTTTAGCATACGTTTAAAGCCACGTTGTTCAACGACGGATATGGGTGCCATGTCCACCGCTATGTGAAATGCCACGGACTCTGTGATGCTACACCACCTTCCGCTCTGTCTTTCATATTCTACAGTTATAGAATTGTGGAGATTGTTGAGCTTTGGTTGGCAGAAACTTTCACGGCATTCACGGCAGTAGACATCTGTCTGTTGTTCGTCTGACGACTTAAAACCGAAGTATTTCCACATAGTGGAGCCAGCTGTTCTTTTTTTGCAACAAGTTCTGTAACCTCCGGGCTGGTTGCGGGCGCCGCCATGTTGAATGAGACGACAGGCAAGGGGAGAGGGAACAAAAGCAAGGAGGCGCGAACGAGCGCAGCACAGAGAAGGCAAACAAGCAAATTGGCGAAAATTAAATAAAGACATTATATCGATATGTACGATATGCCAGAATTCATATCGAGTTAAAACAAAATATCTCGATATATTTTAAATATCGAGATATCGCCCACCCCTAAAAGCTACCATGCAGAAATTTTAGTCGAGTGCAAAAATCCCATATGCTTCCACATATGGACATGTTATTAATTTATTTATATAAGAGAAATACGAATCAGATCATTAGCTGGTGTACCAATCTTCATGTAATCCTAGATAATTCAGAATGACATTGGCTGTATGTTTGGGGTCATTGTGCTGCTACAGAACAAATTTAAGGCCAATCATATGCTTTTCTGGTGTTATTACATATTGAATAACTATCTGCCTGTATTTCTCTGTATAGTATCCGTCAAATCCCCAACTCAATTTGCAGAATGGCAGCCCCAAACATTCATGGAATCTCCTCCATGCTTCACTGTTACCTGCAAACTCATATTGTTCCCCTCTTCAGCCCTTTGACGAACAAAATGCCTTCTGCTACAGCCAAATATTTCAAAATGTGATTCATCCATTCAAAGCACCAAATGCTGACATTTCGAAGTACCTGCACCCCAGTTGAGTCACTTTGCCTTGTTCTCACATCGGCAGTTTAAGCTGTAACCTTTCCATTAAGATGACTTCTGGCCAGACTTCTCCGGACAGTAATAGACAGCTAATTTCTCCCAGTTTTGAGCTGAAATGTTTCCTGATCGAACACTGCATTTACCATCTTCAAAGTTGCCCATTTCTTCGATTCCTCAAAAGAATTACTATCTTGTGTCTTGTCGCTGCTCAATCTTGGCATTAACCTCTTAAGCCCTGAGGCCTATTTTCAGAAAATCCTATACTTTTACTTTTTAAGGCATTTCTCAGCTTTTACAAGGCCTAAACTGCAAATCTTGGTATCAAAATGAAGATAGGTTCTTGGGGAGTGGTGTGGATGAGTTAATTTGACAGTCAAGAACACTGGGTAAGAGTAATTGATGTTGGAATGGCCAAAAAATGAACTCCGCCTAAAAAAAAACCACATGTTTCCTCCAATATCTCCTTATTTTACTTATAACGAAGCAAATAAACACAATCAATTGTAACCACTACATGTCAAGAACATCTGTAGCAAGTTTGGTGTTCATACTACAAGAAACTAATATTCTGTAAAGGTTTTGATTGAACAAAGTTCAGGCGTAATCCATGTTGGCACAATTTGGCACAATAATTGAAATATGGAAAAAATCTTGTCCAAAGCTTCAGCTACGTTCATAGTCTTCTTTTCTTGCTTATGGGACATGATTTCAGCAAAAAAAACTCCTAAAGAAACGCTGTAAAAGGGGGGTAGAAGCTCATTTACGCCATCTTGCTGCGCTTTTGGGAACCTTTCATTCACAAACGCTTTCGACGTCGAGCTTCTGCTTGTCCCTACCCCCTGACCATCTGTCCAATCCGGGAGATCTATATATCGACGGAAAGCTCTGATTCTATGGAAACCAATCAGCTCAACCATTTGAGACTGACGGGATCGCCGACGAATCACACGACGCGCAGCGTGGAGAGACCACCTCTTACGCACGGGGAGTCATTCCATATTTGGGGACGTAATGACGCCACAAAGCTAAAGAAACAATCAAAAATGGCGTTTGCACGAAGCTATTGACCGGACATAACAACAAACGGACTTTTATCGCTATGGAAATAACTTTTTGTTGAAAAAAGCGGCAAAGGTAAGACAAGATTTACATGCTTGCTTGGTTTTCGCTGGCGTTTTTTCGTGGAACTTTCGCTCCCTGCTCTGAAATACTTCATGCAATGTTAATGAGTTGCATATCACTGGATTCAGCTGGTTGTTAGCTTTCATATGATGCCATGGTTTGGGTGTTCCGTTTATATTGTGGATACATATCGCACATAAACAAAAACGTGGTCATGAATTATACTCCGGACATGTTGTTGTTTATTTGCATGGCGTTCGAGCTGTGGTTAACGGATATGAAATTGAATTAGATACGTTTTTAGAGGAGTTTCCGCTGAACACAACAGTATTTAATATGTGTGGGTTATTCTCAGGGTTCGTGAGCTATGAGTGAAAATGTAACGCACAAGGGGGCAAGTCCCCGGTACCGGGGACTCTCGGGCTTAAGAGGTTAAAACAGATACTCATGACCCCATGGGTTCCTGTTTTTCTTCTTTCAAACCTGCCAAAGTTTTGAGCAGTACTATACTTCCAAATAAGACAACTTCTGTGTAAATATTATTAAAAAAACTTTATATGGTTTTAGAAAACTTCCTATGTCGCAAAAATGTAAGGTGACGCTACAGACAAGGTCCCTCTGATCTAGTCGGTAGCCTCTGACCTGGGGTCAGTAATTGGGACTATCATTCAAGGCAGGCCACTAGATGACCACCAATCCAAAAAAAACATAAACCCACAGGTGTTTTGTCTCGTAAGCAGCTTGTGCCCCCGAGACAATTGCAGTAGCTGCTGACATTTTTCCAATTACAATTTGTGCTGTTATTATTGATTCCTAGTGGCAAAATTAGCATTGGGTCTACTGTCAGTAACACTAAAAGTCGTCTGTTGGGACTTTTCACAATAAAAAAAATCTTTGTTTTGTATTTTGGTGCAAGTCGTGAGATGGATAAACCTTCAATGTGTCTCTGTTAGCTTCTGGAAGCAGCATGATGAGCAGGTGAAGAGCCTGAATCTGGTGTTTAGGGGATGGGATACCTGTCAGAGAGACAAATGAGCAGAGAAGTTAGCAGATTTGTTACCCTAGACAAAAATTAAACAACCCACATGTCTCTATGAGTTCCCAAACCTGAGATAGAGATATGCCAAATTGGTTGCTATGGTAAACAGACTGGTTGCTATAGAGGGGTCAGTGACATAATGTTGCCTTTGTTATTATGAGGCATAAAAACAAACCCCTATGTCTATTATTTACCAAAGATGAAGTTCATAAAATTTGGTTGCTAGGGTAGACAGTTTGGTTGCTAGGGAGCTGTCGTGGTGTCATAAATCACTACGATTCTCTGATGTTGCAAATTGAATATTTTTTTTTGTTGCTTTTCCCATTTCAAAGGCCATTAAGTCAATGGTAAACATTTAATCCCATCTAGAGCCAAGTACTTTTGTACAGTTGTTGGTATGTTCTTGCATAAGTTCCACGAGTATAGACATTTTCAGGGTTCTATGAGATTCTCAGTTTGAGCTACAGTTGTACATGTTTGACCCCATGTTAAGTCAATGGAAAATTTCCCAGCATTCTCAGTGGTTTCCTTTCCAGAATTCCTTTAGAATTCTGGAAAGAACCCGAGTCAGATCAATTTGGATATCTTGGCGCAGTTTACTGCCTGTAGATCGAGTCGTTTTGGAGGAGATGCATTTAGAAAATGTTTGATGAATAACTAACTATATGTTGGATAAAGAAGCAAACATTTTAAAATATTTATTTAAAAAAGAAACTTGTTTTTTAAATAAAATAATATCAAGCATTGGCACAGAAACAGTTTTAAAGATCATTTAATGGAAAAATACCCAAAAAAGGCTATGGACTTTTAAGGGTTAAGCTGAATTAACAAGGTTCAGGAGGAGTGCGTCCAAACAACGCCTTGGAGTGCTTGAACAACGCCTTCTCCCAAAGTAAAAGATGCATCTTGACGAAAGGAGTTACAGCTTCGGTTTCAACCTGTGTCTTAAATAGCCTTTCTTGGGAAAGCTCGGCTATAAATATAAATAAACCTATTAAATACACAGCAATACAAGGATGAAATTATGTACTAAACTCACTTTGAGCAGCCATGAACGCGGGCAGATGCTGCTGGGTCAGTAGAGGATGCGGGAGCTCTCGAATGAACATCTTTAACAATCCAGCTGCGTCGTTCTGTCGAACTTGATCCCAGTCGAACCGATCCTCGTAAAATTTCAGCTCCAGCTCCTGGCGCAGGTACTAAGTGAGGACAACACATAACTCATGAAACATCATTCATATAGTACTGTCCAAAGGTTTTTGGCAGGTGTGAAAAAAATCATGAACTGAAACAGAAACACCGGTGTAGGAGGTTTAAAACTCTGCTGCAAAGGCGAGATTGAAAGAAGATTTTTTCATGGCAAAAATATACTGAATCAACAAGGTCTCTCCCTGACAAAGATTTTCAAAACCCGTAAATACTTGTACATCCGGTTCTTTGAGCTGCCAATCAAATTCGTACTTGCCAATGAGTGTGAACTCCTGATATCCCCGGCCCAATTGGATATTTGTGCCAGAAAGAAAAACAAAAAGTTTCAGGATCGCAAAGGAAAAATTAGAATGCAATAATGAAAAAGCTGAGAGCGTTATCAAAACTCAGATGAGAAACTGAAAATAAAATGAAACCAACAAAGAATGGAGGGCATTTAAAATCTTGAAAATCATAGAAATTTTGTGATATTTTTTTGTTTTCAGGTTGATTTTTTTTCTTTCTCATAATTTTTTTGTTCATTTTAGCAGAAATTTCAGCACAAAGAAATACATTAACTTTTCTAGTTTTGGAAGCATTCTTTGTTTACAGCATTTTCACATCTGCCTAAAACTTGCACAGTACTGTGCTTTTAAAGTTAAAGTATGTTTATTAAAATAAAAAGTTTTCATCGACAGCTGTGAAATTAAATCAATCATTCAGACAATAGAAATATCTATTAACCCTGGGATAACGTTCTCTTTTTGCATATTTGCGGTGCCACTGTACCTGCTTGGACCAAAAAAGTTACCAATTTTGAAAAAAAAATGATGCCCCGTAGATCATCAGCTGTTTCATGAGACGCGAAGGACAAAAGAACAAGAAAAAAACAAGCAAAACATTTTTTTTAAATTTCTCTGAAGTTTGTGTTCTCACTATTGTTCAGTTGTACAGTAGTCATTTTTTACAGTCGCATAAATTATGGATCGTTCCCAGGAGTCACCACTGGTGGCGTTTCATTGTAAACGGCAAATTCACTGACAGTGACGAGTATCAGCATTTTCGAATGCCACAAACTACGTTAATGTATTTAGTAAATGCTTCGAAAGACGATATTAGAAAAGTAAACACTTCTCTACTAGGCACCATTTCTGATTGGCTGTCTGTTGCCGAGCAACAATCGAACACCACTCCGTTTCTGAAGTGGTGAACAAACTTAGGTACGCAATTGTGGTGCTAACCCTGATCCATTAAAAATGATCGAAAAACCATCGATGTAAAATGGGGTAGTAACACCACTTTCTAATTCCAGGTGTGAAATGTTTCTTCATCCAGGGTTAAAAGCAGTGTTTAAAACGCCGATAACCCAGGGCTAAGAGCAAGGGGGGAAGCCCTATTGAAATAAACTCTATTTTTACTGGTGCTTTGACATTGAAATGGACTTTGAATCTTTTCTGGGGAAATAAAACAAAACATTGCTTCATTTTGTTTTTACCTTGACTCTGGCTGCAGATCCAGGAACCCGGAGGATGCCCTCGGTCTGTAGCCCCGTCTGCTCCAGCTTATATAACAGCTGAAACACCATCATGAAGTCATCGATTTAGAGATGCACTTTTAATTGTACACATTTGGCACTTTTATCTAAAGTGAGTTGGCAGCATTTTCTAAAACCTCTACCTTTAGAACGTGATGATCACTACTTTTTTTTTGTTTGGGTGAAATCCCATTTAATGTAGTAACTCTTTCCTCAAGTGCCAGTGTTTTAAACAAACCAAACCCTTCAGGACTCCACCTTTGTTTTTGGGAAACTCTGTGTTGAGTGTGGGCCGTGAGGTCAGGACAATGAGAGATAGCGCCGA
>SRMA01026197.1:359314-377634 GCA_007224835.1 Danionella cerebrum | reverse complement strand
ACTCCAGCAGACGAAGAAATGCCATCAGCAGCATGTTTATCCTTCAACAGTTTCTTCCTCCTCAGAAACAAACACAGATATTAGTTATGGAACAAACAGCAAGAGAACAAACTGATCAGGAGCAGAGATGTGGAGAACAAAAGTCTAAAACCCGACATCCAATCAGACCCCAGACCAACCTAAACCCCCTAACCTCCAGCTAATGATCTACAGCAGCCGCCTGACTTGAACCTCATCTGATCTAGAACCTGATCTTCAGCATACACCCCATGTGTTGATCTGAAAATCTGACCAAGAAAGTTTAGGTTTCAAATGTTTCTCCACATCCCAAAAACAAGAACTGGAAAAAACAAACAAACCTGAGCATAGTTTGATCTGTCTGATACTCCAGCTCATCAGTAGGGAGTCCAAGCACTAGAAGTGAAAAATGATAGAGCATCACTCAGACAAACTCTTTTTGGTGAGTGTATGGTTTAATCCATTTCAAGAGGAAACAAACACCAGGTACTCCACCAGACGAGGAAATGCCATCAGCAGCATGTTTCTTCTTCAGTTTCTTCCTCCTCAGAGACAAACACAGATATTAGTTATGGAACAAACAGCAAGAGAACAAACTGATCAGGAGCAGAGATGTGGAGAACAGATTTTGTCAGAAACCAGACATCCATCAAACTCCAGATCAACCTAAAACCCAGATCTCCAGCAGGCACCTGACTAACCCTCTAGAACCTCATCTAATGTAAAACCTGATCTTTCAGCAAACTCCCATTTGTTGATCTGAAAATGTAGAAGTCAAAGTTTCATGACATTATTCAGATGTATCTCCACATCCCAAAACAAGAATGGGGGGGGGGGGCAAACCTGAGCATAGTTTGATCTTTCAGATCCTCCAGCTCATCAGTAGAGAGTCCAAGCACTAGAAGCGAAAATAAATGAAAAAGCATCACTCAGACAAACTCTTTTTGGTGAGTGTTTCCTCTTGAAATGGATTAAACTATACAAACACCAGGTACTCCAGCAGAGGAGGAAATGCCATCAGCAGCATGTTTCTTCATCAGAAGAACTCCTCAGAGATAAACACAGATATCAGTTCTGGTACAAACAGCAAGAGAACAAACTGATCAGGAGCAGAGATGTGGAGAACTAAAGTCAGAAACCAAACATCCAATCAGACCTCAGACCAACCTAAACCCCCTAACCTCCAGCTAATGATCTACAGCAAATGCCTGACTTGAACCTCAGCTGATCTAGATCCTGATCTTCAGCATACACCCCATGTGTTGATCTGAAAATCTGACCAAGAAAATTTAGGTTTCAAATGTTTTTCCACATCCCAAAACAAGAACTGGGGGGGGGGGACAAAAAAAACAAACAAACCTGAGCATTGTTTGATCTGTCTGATCCTCCAGCTCATCAATAGGGACTCTCCAAGCACTAGCATGTTTCTTCATCAGATGAGCTCCTCGGAGACAAACACAGATATTAGTTCTGGTAAAAAACAGCAAGAGAACAAACTGATCAGGAGCAGAGATGTGAAGAACAGAATTAGTCAGAAACCAGACATCCATCAAACTCCAGATCAACCTAAAACCCAGATCTCCAGCAGGCGCCTGACTAACCCTCTAGAACCTCATCTAATATTAAACCTGATCTTTCAGCAAACTCCCATTTGTTGATCTGAAAATGTGGAAGTCAAAGTTTCATGACATTATTCAGATGTTTCTCCATATCCCAAAACAAGAACTGGGGGGCAGGGGGGACAAACAAACCTGAGCATAGTTTGATCCTCCAGCTCATCAGTAGGGAGTCCAAGCACTAGAAGCGAAAATAAAACATAGAGTATGAGGGTTAGGGTTACCCTAACCTTTAAATGGATTAAACCATACAAACACCAGGTACTCCAGCAGACGAGGAAATGCCATCAGCAGCATGTTTCTTCTTCATCAGATGAGCTCCTCGGAGACAAACACAGATGTTAGTTCTGGAACAAACTGATCAGAAGCAGAGATGTGGAGAACAAGTCAGAATTCAGGCATCCAATCAGACCCCAGACCAACCTAAAACCCAGATCTCCAGCTAATGCTCTACAGCAGGCGCCTGACTTGAACCTCAGCTGATCTAAAACCCTACCCTTCTGAAAACTACCATATATTGAGCTGAAAATCTGACACTCAAGGAGTCATGACATGATTCAAATATTTCTCCACACCTTAAAGAGAAGGTGAACAGATGACCTGAAAATGGTTTGTGTGCTCTCCATTCCTCAAACTCTTCAGTAGACGCTCCAAACGCTTGAAGACAATCATGGTCAACCAAGTCGCTCAGACCAACACACTCTTTGGTGGAGATCTGCTCATATAATCTGGATACATCCATCTGCTGAAGAAACAAGAAAAATTATCCTAAAACAAAGCTCTTCCTGCTTTCAGAGATGAACTTCATCAGCTAAATTGTCCTGAGGGCATTCAGCAGTTTTCTGAAGAACAGTCTGATATTCAAATAATAATCCCTCCATCAAGTTCTTTCACCTTCAGTTTATCACATAAAATGTTGAGCGAGGTGGTATATGATAGAAAAAAAAAACCTGGTCCTCCAGCAGTACAGAAGAGCAATCAGAACATTTCTTCATCTGATGGGCTCCTTAGAGAGAAGAAAAATAAAATAAAAGTTAGGTTCTGGACTTAACAGCAGGAGAACAAACTCACCAGCAGCAGAGATGTGGAGCATAGAGGAAGTCAGAAACCAGGCATCAATCAATCAGATCCCAGATCAACCCCCCCCCCCCCAACCTTCCTCTGAAGAGCTAGAGCAGGCACCTAACTGACCCTCTACCTCATCTCATCTACAATCTGATCCTTCTGCAAAATCCCATTTGTTGATCTGAAAAATCTGACTAAGAGAGGCAAGGTTTCATGTTTCCTCTGCTCCTCCAGCCCACAGAAGATGTTGCAAACACCAAAAATCATTAGTCAAGCAGTGACCCATATATCTGAAGAAAGAATAATTTTACACAAATTAAATGAGAAACTACGCTCTTCATGTTTTTGGGAAAAAAAAAAAAGTTTGTTTGGAGTCTTACCTACAAATCATGTGGATCCACCCATCTGCAGTCGTAAGGAGGAATGGAGCCCTTCGTGCTTTTAAAAGAGGAACTCACTTCAGTTAAAGTTTCCTTTTTAAGAGAGAGTTCAGTAGTTTTCAGTCAATCTACTTGATGGAGAACACCTGGTACTGCAGCAGACGAGGAGTTTAAGGAGAAATGTCAGCAGAATTTTTATACACATGAACTCATCGGGGAGAAAACAAAAAAGTTTTAGAGGAAACCGCTGGAAAACAAGCTAATGATAAACAGATGTGGAGAACAGAATAAGTCCAAAACCAGGCATCAATCAATCCGACCAGAGAAATTTCAGTGGTCAATAGAGTACCGGCAATACTCACGATCTGCTGTTAGACGTCCCCACCATCTACTGTTAGACGTCCTCACCAGCGGGAGGTGCTAGCAGCCTGTGCAAAACGAATATATGCTATGATGGACCAAACGGATTAAATACAAATTAAGACATACACCCGAACTTTACTTCTTCAGTTGCCTAATAATACATCATTTCTTTTTACCTCATGTAAATGTGAGCTCTTTAACCAGTCATTCTTCAGCGGGGGAGGGAACACAAGCAGAAGTCTGGATGAAATAAACACTTGGCATTTCCTCATCTGCTAGAAAACTATCAGCAGCATGTTTCTTCTTCATCAGATGAGCTCCTCAGAGATAAACACAGATATTAGTTCTGGTACAAACAGCAAGAGACCAAACTGATCAGGAGCAGAGATGTGGAGAACAAAAGTCTAAAACCCGACATCCAATCAGACCCCAGACCAACCTAAACCCCCCAACCTCCAGCTAATGATCTACAGCAGGCACCTGACTTGAACCTCATCTGATCTAGAACCTGATCTTCAGCATACACCCCATGTGTTGATCTGAAAATCTGACCAAGAAAGTTTAGGTTTCAAATGTTTCTCCACATCCCAAAACAAAAAATGGGGGGGGGGACAAAAACAAACCTGAGCATAGTTTGATCTGTCTGATCCTCAAGCTCATCAGTAGGGAGTCCAAGCACTAGAGGAGAAATTAAAGCTTAAAAAAAAACATCACTCAGACAAACTCTTTCTTTTGGTGAGTGTTTCCTCTTGAAATGGTTTAAACCATACAAACACCTGGTACTCCAGCAGACGAGGAAATGCCATCAGCAGCATGTTTCTTCTTCATCAAATGAACTCCTCAGAGACAAACACAGATATTAGTTCTGGTACAAACAGCAAGAGAACAAACTGATCAGAAGCAGAGATGTGGAGAACTAAAGTCAGAAACCAAACATCCAATCAGACCTCAGACCAACCTAAACTGACTTGAACCTCAGCTGATCTAAAACCCTATCCTTCTGAAAACTAACATACATTGAGCTGAAAATCTGACACTCAAGGAGTCATAACATTACTCAAATATTTCTCCACACCTTAAAGAAAAGAATTTGAAAAGATGACCTGAAAATGGTGTGTGCTCTCCATTCTTCCAGCTCTTCAGTAGACACTACAAAACGCTTAAAGACATTCACATTCAATAACCAAGTCTCTCAGACCAGCTCACTCTTTGGTGGAGATCTGCTCATAAAATCTGGATACATCCATCAGCAGATACAAGAAAAATTATCCTAAAACTAAGCTTCTCCTGCTTTCAGAGAGGAACTTACCTCAGCTAAATTGTCCTGAGGGCGTTCAGCAGTTTTCTGAAGAACATTCTGATATTCAAATAATAATCCCTCCATCAGGTTCCTTCATCTTCAGTTTAAACAGCTCCCTATAGCCTACAAGGACAGAGAAGAAACTTAAACACAGAAAATGTTCAGCGAGGTGGTACATGTGAAAAGAAAAAAAAAAAAAGAAAAAAAAAAAGTTTCAGGAGAACGAAATCACCAGGAACAGAGATGTGGAGTAAGTCAGAAACCAGATCAACCTCCCCCCCCCAAACCTTCCTCTGAAGAGCTAGAGCAGGCGCCTGACTAACCCTCTACCTCATTTGATCTACAATCTGATCCTTCTGCAAAATCCCATATGTTGATCTGAAAAATCTGACCAAGAGAGGCAAGGTTTCATGATTCAGATATTTCTCTGCATCCCGATATCAGAGAACATGAGCAGATGACCGGAGAGTGGTTTGTGTTTGCTCTGCTCCTCCAGCTCACAGAAGATACTGCAAACACCAGAAGTCATTAATGTTAAGCAGTGACCCAGTCTCACTCAGACAAACTCACTCTTTTGGTGGAAATAATCTGGATCCATATATCTGCAGCGATAATAGAGAGAAAAAAAAAAAAAGTAAATTAATTAGAAACTTTGCTCTTCATGCTTTTGGTAAAAACTCACCTCAGCAAAAATCTTAAAGAAGTTTCAGCAGTTCTATGAAGAATATCATCACTGCACTAGGTTTCTTTAACACCACCACCAGGCCTGCAGGGACAGAGGTTAAACCATGGAACAGGAGAACAGACCAAGCAGAAATGGACAATACCTGGCACTGCAGCAGACAAGAAAATAACATCAGCAGACATATCAGATGTGCTCCTCAGATGGACAAACACAGATAATAGTTCTAGACTCAACAGGAGAAGCAGAGATGTGGAGAACAGAAGTCAGAATGCAAACATCACTCAAACTCCAGATCAACCTAAATCCTCCATCTAATGATCTACAGCAGGCGCCTGACTATCTCTCTAGAACCTCATGACCCAACACCTGATCCTCCTGCAAACTCCCATATATGTTGACCTGAAAATGTGACAGTTTCTCCACATCCCGAAAAAAAAAAAAAAAAAAGTCTTGAAACTTAGAAAAAGATGACCTGAGAATAGCTTGTGATCTGTCTTTTCCTCCAGCTCATCAGTAGAGAGTCCAAGCACTAGAGACATTGACAAAAAAAAAAAAAAAAAAAAAAAAATTAGTTCTGGACTCAACAGCTGGAAAAAGAACATGCCAATCATTCTCAGGGAAATGTGGAGAACAAAATAAGTCAGAAACCAGACGTCTAGGAATCAGACCAACCTAAAGCCCAATCCTCCATCTACTGATCTAGAGCAGGCACCTAACAAACCCTCTAGAACCTCATCTGATCTAGAACCTTATCCATCTAAAAATCTCCCATATGTTGATCTGAAAATCTGACGGTCAAGGAGTCGTGACGTGATACAAATGTTTCTCCACATTAGAAAAAGAATCTGAAGAGATGACCTGAAAATGGTTTGTGTTCTCTCCATTCCACCAGCTCTTCAGTAGATGCTCCAAATGCTAGAAGAGACATTCACGGTCAATGACCCAATCGCTCAGAAACTCACTCTGGTGGAGATCTGCTCACATAATCTGAATACATCCATCTGCAGCAGAAACAAGAAAAATTCAACTAAATCTAAGCGTCTCATGCTTTCAGAGAGGAACTTACCTCAGCTAAATTGTCCTGAGGAGGTTCAGCAGTTTTCTGGAGTACATTCTGTACATCAAGTCACTGTCAGGTTCCTTCACCTTCAGTTTAAACAGCTCCTCCAGGCCTACAAGGACAATTATAGTCTACAGCAGAGTTTAACCATTTTGACACTGAGTCCCAATTATCCCCGTCCAATGTGATGAAGCCCATTCAAATAACTCATTGTAAATTGAACCACATCTTGTTTGATTTGTGTTTAATAATTAAATCAAGTCATTTTATGATTTATTAAAGTCAAATCTTTTGGGGGAAAATGCTACAATATAATTCTCAAATACATTTATTTTCACACTGAACAGTTAAGTCAAAGTTGTCATGGTTAGCACAAATTAGAATTACAAAAATAATTATAAGGCATTTTGATAAAATAGTGTGGTAAAGCAAGCACACTTAAAATAAGTTTCAAATTAAAAAAATCCATAAATGACTCAACACTCCTAATTTGTCAAGTTAATCAGCAGGTTGAACTCTATTTAACTTTTGTACCATATGTCTCTCAAAATCTGTGACAATTAACAACACTCACAAAAATGTTTTTTAACATGCTACAAATCACATTTCATGTTAAACTCTTAATGAGAGACTTGGGCCGGTCTCTTAGACATGATCAAATCCTGTCTGGATGGTATGGCTCACTCTTAGGGTAGCCTCCAGAGATAATCGGAGTCTGCTGCGAGCTTTGGTCTTAGTGAGACTCCAAGAAAAGTTGGAGTTCAAGAAACAAAGGCTCTTTTATCAAACTCTGTATTGGAGTGAGTACAGCAAGAACGAAATGGCGAAGCTGGCTCAACTCAACTGAACCAAAACAATATCCCCATAACGTAAGTTCTGACCGAAATAGACCATTTTAAAGGTAACGTTAATAACAGAGAGAACATTGGAACGTCTTACCATCAATTGGATCTCTCAGCGTTTGCCCGGGAAACTGCAGCAGCGCGAAACGTGGTGCGTCAGCAATGAGGGACGCTCGCAAGGTCACGTGTCCTGAAGCAGCGAAAAAAAATAAAAATAATTTTTATTAATGTTTATTTATTTATTTGTTTTTTTATGTACTCACGGGCTTTATTGCCGCATAGCACAACGCCATACTGCTACCAAGTGATAGGAAGCGCCATTCAGGTCCGGCGGCCCTCAAGTTCAGAACAGAATTTTTTTCGCGGCCCACTAGTTAACGCTCGCGGACCGAGATTGGGCCGCGGCTCCATGGTTGAATGAAATAAAAAATAATAATAATAAAAAAAAAAAAGACTGGTCTACGGGATTAAAATGGGCGAGGAGCCAGCAATGCCAATGAGTCACAGCTAGCGGCGCAAGGCAAGTTGAACTTTTCCAATACAACGGAGTGGCGGAGGAAGAAAAGAAATCATACAGCGGTTACAGAAGCATTCAATAATTACCGTGTCAGCAAACGGAACGTCATCTTTGAACCAGCAAGGTTTAATAAGAGACATCTAAAACCAAGCAAGAGCGTGGAAGCGTTCATAACGGCGGGTTCACTCGCTCGTCGATCTATGAGATTTCGGGGCATTAAAATAATATTTGATAAGAGACCACATTGTTAGTATATACAATGCCAAACTGTCTGAAGCTTTGCAACTGGACGCGAGTTTGTCTGACTCCCGTTATAGCCTTCTCCAGTGTCAGAGTGCGGCAATGAGAACACGGCAGCCAATATTCCAGGGAGGAGAGCAACTTATTGGTCAAGTGGAGTCAATATACTTAAAACTGTAAAATATAGCCGACTTAAAAAAATAAATAAATAAATAAATCAGGGTGAAATCGGTCACCGCTATTCCAATCATCTTCTCAAGCTGTGAACATGGGGCTCTGCAGGTCACAAAAAAAAAAAAGTACAGTCCAGGCAATCACCAGCTTGATGTGAAGGGGAAAATTGGAAGACATTCAACAGCTAACAAAACTGCAGAGCAAGATATTTATGTAGTTACTGGACTGTCTAGATCACTACTTGAGTTACCTGCAATAGAAGGGCTCACATTAATTCAGAGGTTTTACACAGTAAAGGAGCAGCAGGAAGACATTAAAGCTGAATAACCCTTAGTTTTCATATGTTTGGGAAAGTTAAAAGGAACCGTTTACAATTGAACTTAAAGCCAATGCAGTGCCACATGCACTTTCATCTCCACAACGAATTCCCCTTCCCATGACGGACAAAGTGTATATGGAGCTGAAAAGCATGGCGGAAATGAGCGTTACTTCCAAAGTGACTCAACCTACTTCATGCTGTGCAGGTCTAGAAGTAGTGCCTAAAACTCAAGGGAAAATTAGGCTGTGTGTCAATTTAACACTTTTGAATAAATGGGTGAAGCGAGGGACACATTCTATCTGCAGTAGACCAGACTCTGGCAGTGATGAGAGCAAAAGTCTTCAAAAAGCTGGATAGGACTTCAGGGTTATGGCAAATCCCATTGTCAGAGGAAAGTAAGTTGTGGGCAACATTTATAACCCCATTTAGGCAATCTGCTTTCAAATGTCTACCTTTTGGGGATCCCATCAGCACCAAAACACTTCCAGCACCACATCACAGATGTTGGAGGGAGGTGAAGATGTAGTGTGCCATGCAGATGACCATTGTCTATGGGGAAAACAACCATAACGAGAGACTGCATAAGGTTTTGTAAAGACTGCAGGAGGGGCTCACATTAAACGAGAAGTGTGTGTTTGCAACAAATTTACATATTGGTTCTGGGGCATCACATCACAGCAGAGGGCATCACACCAGACACTGAGAAAGTTCAAGTAATTGTGGAGATGCCTAAACCGACTGGTGTGGAAGGAGTCAGGTGACTACTGGTTATGGATAATTACCTGGGGAAGTTTCTGCCTCATCTTGCCACAATACACAAGTGCACTAAAAGACCTGCTAAGTGAGAAACGAATGGTGTTGGGAGAAAAAGGCATTTCAAAAATTGAAATCAGAATTGAGCTCCCCTCGTGTCTTGGCTGCTTACTTACCATCAGCTGAAACGTTTCACTGCAGAGGTCCTCAATTGGTCTCGGAGGAGTAATGAGCCAAAAACAGACTGATGGAACACAGACCAATTGTGCTCACCTCTAGAGGTTGAAAAACATAATGCCCAAATTGAAAAACAGGCGCTTGCATTCAGCCTAGTGAATGTCTGTCAACTTACCTCCTGGCTTTGAAATACAGATTAGAGACTGATGCAGACCACTAATTTCATCGTTGGGCACCAGAAGAGCTGCCTCTAAGAAATCTACGTTTCTGTCTGAAGCTGATGAAGTTCACCTTTGACATTGTGCATGTACCAGGAAAGAAACTCACAGCAGATACATTGTCTACAGCTCCAGTGACAGAGCTTGTGGATGCTGTGTTTCAATCTCTGCCAGCAACAGACGTGTGGCTGAATGAGATCATTAGGAAACAGAAAGCTGATAGTATGTGGGGGGGGGGAAAAAAAAAAAAAAAAAAGACACTCTGCCAGTACTGTGAAACATGAAATAGCTACTGAGCTGGGAACATATTGGGCTGCTCAGAGGGCAAAGGATTGGGATTCCTTATGAAATGAGGAAAGAAATCCTTTGTTAAATTCATGGTCATCAGGGAATAGTGAAGCGCAGAGTTAGGGTTTGTCAGGCTGTCTGGTGGCCCAGAGATAAAACCATTACTTACCACACCTGTGCCCGAGAGACTGTGGCAGCAAGTGGGCACAGACTTATTTTTCTAGGAGAAGGCTACATACCTTGGCTGTGGAATACTTCTCATGGTACATTGAAGTGGCACGTCTCAATGTAGCTACGTTCAAAACAGTCAAGATAGAAATCCCAGAGACTGGTTTCGTAAAATGGACCCCAGTACAGTTGTGCACTCTGAGTTTGCACATGTTGAGGGGTTTATGCATATTACAAGCACTCCAAGATATCCGCAAGCAAATGGAGAAGCTGAGCGTGCTGGGGCCACACTGAAAGGAGGAGGTGATAAAGCAGAAACTTTGACTTATCGCATCACACCATTGGAGAATACCGGTAGTTACTCACCATCACAACTTCTCATGAGAAGGTCACTGCGCACCACAGAACCTTAGATGGCAACATGCTTGACCTCATATTGGACAAAGATGAATAAATTCAGAAAGGAGAAACAGTGTCACTGGTAGGATCAACGTCATAGAGCAAGATCGTCATCTTTGTCAAAGACAAGACAGAGTGTGTGGTTACCTCAAGAGGACTCTCTGGGAACTGTTCGTGCAGCAGAGACACCCAGATTCTAAATTGTGAACACGGATGGACTTTTGAGGAAAAATCGTTCACATGTGAGAATAATGCACCAAATAGAGTATCAAGCACAATCTGAACCTGGAGACTAATACTCATAGAAGCAATTCCACTAAAGCAGTGAGAGATGAGCCAAGAGAGGGAGGGGTTTATGTGAATAATTCATGGAGTGTCACCTTCCACAATGTTTAGATTTGTGGACAGAGGTTTAGTTCAGAGTCAGACAGTAAGTTTTGAACTGTCTAAAAGTGAGTTATTTTAAGTTACAGCCTTTGATTAAAATCATTCTGGTCTAGCAGATAATTGTTTAAAGAGGACACTTTACTTAAATAGGTGTTCTGTAAATTTAACATTGAGTCTTATGTTTGGTAGGGACCTGTACAGGTGTAGCACAAGAGTAACCAATGTTGGGCGGAGTTCGGATGTAAAGTAAAGTTGGTTGACCCGTTCGCTTAGTCTGATCTTTATTCCAACAAAGCATTAAAACAGGCACCTGACTTGAACCTCATGTGAACGACAACCTACCGTAATTCATGTAAAACACCCATATGTTGATCTGAAAAGAGGAGACAAAGTTTAGCCATATCTCAAACACAAGAACCAGAACAGCTGACCTGAAAACATTTAGTGTTCCCTCTGCTCCTTAAGCTCACAGTAGATGCTGCAAACGACAGAAGTCAATAATGTTTAGTGAAACAGTCTCACTCTTTTAGCTCAACTTCAAGTACAACACCTCCCCCTAGCCTGCAAGACTCAGGTGAATGATCACAGAAAGAAATGGAGAATACCTGGCACGGCAGCAGATGAGGATTTTAAGGCAGTCAACCCTTGTTTTTCATCAGATGAAATCCTCAAGGAGAAAAACATCAGTTCCTGGAGCAAACAGCTGAAGAAGAACAAGCTAATGATACAGATGTGGAGACAATATATTCAAAAACCAGGCTTGTATCAATCAGATCAACCCAAACACTCCGGTTAAATCCATCCTCCTGGCTTGCAAGAACAGAGCAGAATAATCATGGAAAGGTTGAAGAGAAAAATCATGAAAAGAGATTGAGAACTCATGGTCCTCCAACATATAATCACCATGTTTCTTCAGATGGGCTCCTCCAAGAGATAAACACAGATGTCAGTTTTGACCAAACAGCAGGAGAACAAGCAGATCCTCAGCAGAGATGTGGAGAATGGAAAAGCCAGAAACCAGGCGTCTATCACACTCCAGATCAACCTACACCCTCTAACCTCCATCTAATGATCTAGAGCAGGCGCCTGACTTCAATCCTCTAAAAGCTCATCTGATCTAAAACCTGATCCTTCTCCTAACCCCAACCCCCATGTGTTGATCTGAAAACTGACAGACTTAAGGTTTCAGACGGTTCTCCAAATACAAACAAGAGAAATCTCCAGTCCTCCAGCTCATCAGCAGATGAACCAAACACTAGAAGAGACATTAATGCTCACGGACTCAGACAAACTCACTTAACAGGTAGAGATGTACTTACAGTTATGGATCTCATCACCTGTGGCAAAAATATCACCACTTCAACTCCAGATTAGACACTTCCTCCTGGCCTGGAGGAGAACAAACAGCACCACGAGAAGGAAGCAATCACCTGGGATTTCAGCAGATTCTACATAAAAAAAAAAAAAATTAAAAAAAAAAACTTCAAACATGCCTCTTTGTCAGTCTCTACTCAGAAAACAGTGCTAATAGGCTTATCATCCTGGATCAGTCTAGAAGATCTTAAACTATAATGTCCAGAAACATATCACATTAAACACAAGAACTCAGCTTTAAAGTCATCATTTTGTAAGCATCAACCTGTTTAATAAAACCACAGAATATACAAACAACTCTTCCACTCTAACAAACACAGCTATTAACCTTAACAGCAGAAATACAGTTTTGAACAAAACAATAGTCACATCTCACCTGGACATCAGAGCAGAACACCTGAGCTGATGATCTGCAGCTTTTAACTGCTCCGGGCGAACCATCTAAGAACCAGAGAGGGGGACACAGACCCCCAAGGGGCTCCTCAATGCTGCTTAACCACTATAAATTCATATATTCAATGTCTAGTCGAGAGTAACTCATTCACATATCTTTATTTGAGCCAATGTTTGTACTTTTACAGGTTTGATCGTATCAAAAGCTCTTTCAAAACACCAGAATCCCTCAAGCACCCCTCCCACCTCCTCCCAGATGGTTTCTCCCACTCGGAGACATTTGCTCATTAGTGAAGTGAAAGCTCATCAGCAGGTGATGTCCATCTGATTCATCTTCTGGAACTGAGGTCTCATCTCCACATCTCTGCTGCCCTGAAATGTTTGATTTTTGCAGGGCCACTGCCGCCCAAGCAGAACTTAACTAATTATTTCCCGACTAAAATCTCCCGTCCTTTTGCAAGTAAAGTCTGTACTGCGGCAGTTCTGTGGCTATATTTTTTGTTTTTACATAAACCATAGATTTCTGCAGTAAAAGAAAATAAATGCATGCATTTACTAAACGTGAAATATAAGGGCAGACCCGACACATATAAAGCAGTTTGTGTAATTTCAGCTCATCGTGTTTTGTGGTCATTTATTTTCAAACCGGCTTATTCCCTTTCAGGGTCATGGAGGTCTGCCGTGCCTATCTCTGGCACACAATGGGCGAGGGGGGGGGGGGTACACCCTGGACAGGTCACCAGTCCAGAGTAGGGCAACATTCACACAGAAGGAGAATTTAGATTATTCTATTAACCTATTGTTTTTGGGATTGTGGGGGAAACTGGAGTACCCACTGGAGGAAACCCACGCAAGCACAGGGAGAACATGCAAACTCCAGGAAGGTCACTGGCGAGCCTCAAACCGACAACCTTTTAACTGGAAGGCCACAGTGCTACACACTGCACCACCGTTTTGTGGTCAGTGTGAGGTAAATGTCACACAGAGACCGTGTGTTAGTGTTCTGAATAAATATCAGCTGTAAAATCATATTTGCGGTGTTTGTTAGACATATATTGTATTGGTTTATTTCTGTATTTTGAAAGTTAAGTTTAGTAGTTTAGTTTACAATGTGTCATTGTGAGCATGGAATGTACACTTTAGTGTTTTAGGTTTCTTAGTGCATAAACTGTAAAATCCAAGGAATAAAAGTGGGTCTTAAGATGGTTTGTTTTTTTTTTCTTTAAATGGACAGTGAACATCGTAAGAAATTGAAAAAGCTCCATCCCCTCAGTTTTTTGGCCTCGTCCTTGGCACCTTCAGGAGAAGCTGGTCAGCTGACATGTGGACATGGGTGTTTAAAAAAGGCAAGTCAATTTTGAGGAGGAGAAGAACACAATAGAAGATTTAACAATTTTTTACACACATTTTTATTTTGACAGTACAAGTTGAAGACTAGAAAACAATACCTTTGATTCACAAATTTTACCATAAAGTGTCAAATCAATTAAATAACTAAAAAATGAATGAATAAATGGAAATTACATACATGTAATTTCACCAGGTAATATATCACACGATAAGCTAGATTGTTGTTTTTCTGCCTTCTCTGTCGGTAGAAGTCTTTGAAGACGGGAGCTGATTTGATTGAGTGGCGCCATCTAGTGGACTCCTTTCAGCACAACAAACGGTAGAGATGGCTCAGTCGGGTTCGTTTCAGTAAGGGCCTTTTCTCCATCAAATACAGTGATACAAAATATGCTATTATGTTTGAGTGGGCAGTTTAAGGGGTTGTAGGTAAAGGGTTTAAGAAATAAACAAGGTTTAAAATTCAGCCAAACAGCTCAAAACTCCAGATTCCGCAGCAGGGCCTCGTGCAGAGAAAAAAATAGTCCTCATCGAGGGAGCTATGCCCTTCAGAAGCCCTGGTACTGACCCCGATCTCACTCCTCTTGCCCTTTTGACCTGTGCACTTTTTAGACCTGTAAAAATTCATATAAAATCATCGTTTCCACAGTTCCTCACCCTACTCCACAAACATTGTCAGGGCACCGATCCTCAGCTTTAAAGCCCTCGTGACTGAGCAGACACCAAGAACATTTTCCAGAGCCCTGTCTCTGCCATTCCTTTTTAATCTGATGCAAAAGTTTGTGCCATCAGCTTGATCCTCTCTCCAATCTCCACAAAACCCCAGATTCTGAATTTCTAGCTCACAACTTCACAAAAAGTGTGGAATCAGCACTCTTGGAAGATGTTCGTTCAGATGTTTAATTGTGTAGAACAAAAACAAAGCACAATCATGCCACAAAACTATTTTCATTTTACAATTCAACCTTCTGGCTGTGTCAAACACTTTTTAAACAGAGGGTTCGTTTCAACAAGAGGGTTTGTTGCAACATTGTGTAGTAATGTTTTATTAAAAATGATTTATTTTTTTTAACAAAAGGGTTGTGAACAGACACATGAGGTACAAGGATGGCGTTTATTCTCTGTGATACAGGAAAGAGTGTGTGCATGTGAGTAGCCCTCTGCGGTCAGACGCTCGTCGCTGTAGGAGCAGTCTGCAGGGTTCTCCTGGCCATCTCCAGCGCTCCGTCTCTCGTCTGGTTTCCTCCTATGAATCCACCTGCATGAACAAAGATGCAGCCTGGGATTCCACTCGTAGAAGACAGGGCCTCGTCCCGAAGACCCCTCCACTCCTCGAGGAGACTGAGCCTGACGCACACAAACACAAGTTTAAGAGACAGAAGGTCTGGCCCCTGCTGGAGAAGAGCTGAGGGTTCAATCAAACTTGCACCAACCAGCCCCATGCCCTCAAGTCGACCTGTACAAGGGTCGGTTTCAAGCCTTTCGTGGTACCTTCACTTTCGTGAAAAGGCCTAGGCGACACGACCCGCCTTGTTCGATAAATGAGGGAGAGCAGTGTCTGGAGAACCAGCGCGTGTTTAAGCCGACACCTCCAGGTTACCAGGAGGGCTCTACGACGAACCCAGTACATGGAACGAAACGAATCAATCTGAACCCGAACCCCAACAATATGACCCATTACCACACCTTCAGCTCCAACTCTCATCTGACCCATGTCAGCTTCTGTGGACAACTGAGAGAAAAGATGCACTGTGCATATCATATAATATTTGTTTTTAAAGTTTAAAATATGAAAATCAAGTACTGATCAGAAATGTCGAAACACTGTGTTACATGGACAGAAAATGAGCCCGTTTCAAAGTCAAACATAAAGGACGTGAACCTATCGTCGAGCACAAAAAGGCAGCGGCACTTGCGTTTAACTCGTAACATTATTGTTGAAAGACTGAAAAACAAATATTGTTATTAACCGATAACGTTTTCCATTATTCATTGAGGAGCGCAGGAACATTACAGGACGGAACCACGGGAGCCTGTTGGTGCTTTCCGGTGCTTCGAGGAACTACACAAACTCTTGAGCAAGAACGATTTTTAACAAATCCTTAGATCCATTTATTGTGCAGGCCCAAGGACTTCCGGTTCTGGAGCCATAACCAGCAGGACACGGAGACGTTCACCCATGAGAGCTTGTACCTGTTGTTGAAGGTTCTGGGACCCTGCGGGACACACTGCACCCTCCAGCGCTCGTTCTGGTCTCTGTACAAGACAAACTTGATGTCCTGGTCCAGGCCGAGCACCTGCTCCAGAGAAAAGAGGTGCTCCTTCCATGGACACCCACCTTGATCCAGGAGAATGATCTCGCCGCTTACATCCACCTGAAGCAAACACAGAGAAGGAGGAAAATCTCAGATCCTGTTTGGCCTCATTGCAGATGTCGTGAAAGCTATTTTTTCGGACCTGGTGTCTGGTCTTGATGGCCTGCTCCACGATTTCTCGGGCAGGGATCCAGGCATTCACAAAGTAATCCACTCGATCCTTGAACTCCATCCCCACCATCGCCATGGCTTTATGGAAACCCTCCTGAGGGAGAAGGGTCTCATTTAGAAGATCTGAACAGAGTGCAGGAGCAGAATCTCCAGGGAGCAGATACCCGAGTGTCCTGCTCTCTGCTGTTCCAGTGAGGGTTCAGGTGACTGACTCTGTTGCTCAAGGTCGTCGTGACCGAGTAGCGGACGACTTCATCAGTCTGAGAGATTCCATTATCAATGGCATCCACCTCCTCAACGAACCCTTCATATACCTCACAGAGAGACAGAGATTTCATCATCAACGAGGCCCGCTCTTCAATCACCCTGAGGAACGCTTGAGAGAGGAGATACCTTGTCAAACAGCACTTCCAGCAGTGGATCTTCAGGTTTGATGCGCGTCAGTTCCATCAGGACTCGATGGCCGAAGTGGAAATAAACCAGACCGGCCGAGCTGAGCTTCGTCACCCATGGCTTGAGAGGAGAGAGACTGTGGAAGCTGTCCGTGAAAGACCTGGAGATGCACGAGAAATGTTGAGAAACACAGAGGGCAAGATGAAACAGAGGAGAAGGAGCGAGGAAAAAAGAAAAATCAGACATTTGATCCTTATCTTAATGAAAATAAAAAGTCAATGGTGCAGGTTAGTCTTCAGAGGACAGAGACCAATGAGCACACGGGGTATTGTGACCCTTCCAGCAAGACGAGATTGTGGAGCATCATATTGCTATCTTCTCCAGTGTGCAGCCTGGACGGAACATGGTGAATGTTTTGGAATGCTGTGCTGGAATCATTGAATCTAGCCACAGGGGTTGCAAGCCAGTGACTTCTGTGCCGGTCCCAAGCCCGGATAAATAGAGAGGGTTGCGTCAGGAAGGGCATCCGGCGTAAAAAAATGCCAAAAACCAAATATGCGAGTCACCAAATCGATTTTCATACCGGATCGGTCGAGGCCCGGGTTAACAACGACCGCCTCCGGTGCTGTTGACTTACAGGGTGCCGGTGGAAATTGGACTACTGTTTGTCGAAGAAGGAGAGGAGGGAGAAGGATTCGTCGACAGAAAGAGAAGAAGAAAGGCAGGAGTATAGATCTGAGAATAGGGACTCTTAACGTTGGTACAATGACAGGGAAGGGTAGGGAGCTGGCGGACATGATGGAGAGAAGGAAGGTAGATATTCTGTGTGTGCAGGAGACCAGGTGGAAGGGTAGCAAAGCGCGTAGTATTGGAGGGGGATACAAACTGTTTTACTATGGTGTGGATAGGAAGAGAAATGGGGTAGGTGTGATCCTGAAAGAGGAGTTTGTGAGGAATGTTTTAGAGGTGAAAAGAGTGTCAGACAGGGTGATCAGTTTGAAGTTAGAAATTGAAGGGGTGATGTTGAATGTAGTGAGTGGTTATGCTCCACAAGTAGGCTGTAAGTTGGAAGAGAAGGAGAGATTTTGGAGTGAGTTAGATGAGGTGATTGAGAGTGTTCCCAGAGGAGAGAGAGTAGTAGTGGGAGCAGATTTCAACGGGCATGTTGGCGAGGGCAACAGAGGTGATGAGGAGGTGATGGGCAGGTTCGGTGTTAAGGAAAGGAACCTAGAAGGACAGATGGTGGTGGACTTTGCCAAGAGGATGGAAATGGCTGTAGTTAATACTTATTTCCAGAAGAGGGAGGAACATAGAGTTACCTACAAGAGTGGAGTAGGAGTGCGCAGGTAGACTACATC